>SJJU01072309.1:0-15513 GCA_012932125.1 Conopomorpha cramerella
AGTGTACTACCCTCCCGACCCCAGCCCCATTGGGCTGGCTGTGGCGGAGGACTACGAGCAGTCCTCCTGCTGCGGCCGAAAGGACTTTCCTCCATTTCGTAATACGATTTCAATATTCGAGAGAGATACTATATTCTCTATGTACACATAGTTTCGCACAAGGTCAGAGTCGCTGAGCACACTTTGACACAGTTTTCGCGATGAAATGCTTAGACGCCGAAAAATAAATGTATAAAGAATTATTTATTATTTAAGCATTTTACACGTATGTCCAGCTAAGCGACTCAATTACTTATGATGTCATCCATACCAGGTGGATTTGCCATTTACGCGAACCGAACGGTTTGCGTCTACTTTCATAGTGCGAACCGTCAGCATGTAGAACGACTTGCTGCGGAGTCTGTGTTTCCTGCGCAGTACCTCTACAGTCTGAAGTCCTGTTAGTCGCAGGTGAATAGGTAGGTAATGAACAAATGTGCTCCATCGTAAACCACATCGCTGCTTAACATCAGGCAGGATGGTGGTCAAACGCTTATTCATAGAGATAAAAAAAAATAACTTAAAAATATAACTGATATCCATTATGTCCATTACTAGGGCGTAATACTGGGGGAAGTGTGTAATATTCATGGAAAAAATGCAAGCTGAGCTGCACTTTGTAGGAAAATACAATGCTATTAAGGTTCTACGTGTCCGATTACGTAAGAGCCGCGCTGCGGTTAGATTTATTGCGTAAAGCAATTACTTTTTTTAAATCGTAAAATTACCCAAAACCGTGGCATCGGATTCATTTGTAAATTACGAACGATTCACGAGGGGGATATCAAAATGAGGGGAGAGTCGTCAGCGGTGAATTACCTAGCTATTTTTTATAGCGGTAGTTTTATGTGTATTATGGTTATGTGAGTTTACTTTTAGTAGATTATTTTTATGTCTCTGAATGTTTTGTATAGAAATTTATCGCTTTTTATTAATTTGATTTATCTTCGCTGGCTGTCACCGGTGTGTCACCTCCGAATCGTAGATGCCAATGGAAGCCAGTCTCCAACAAGTGTCTAACACAATGTACAAAATAGATGTATTTTAGCGATCCGAAGGCCTCCAACTCGGCTTAACGACCATTGTCGAGACAGTACCCGGAACTAACAGCTTAAAATTTCGTGCTAGAAAATACCGCTCGTTTTTGTGTCTTTGATTGAACACATTTCACTCGTTCACTTAGCGTAAACTCTTCACACACCTTGTGGTTTCATCGTGATGTCCATGCATCGTGATGGTTATGTTTTTCTTTTTGGTGCTCTACGAACAAGCGTTTGACCAACATCATTGAATGTAGTGAATGTATCTCACGTCATTGCTACAGGGAGAAAAGTACTTATCATAAAAGTAGATAGACGCTTTTACGAAAAGAAAGGCTTCATGAATTCAAAATAATATTGTATAAAAGACGTTTCCAATGGGGAATTTTTTTTGACATTTTTCTGATAGATATTCGGGTATAAGTTTGACAGGTCTCCGCTCGAAAATCTGTCAGAAAAACGTCGAAGAATATTCCCCATTAACGATGCTGACGACCGAGAATAAAACAAATAGAATATAGTTTCGCTCTTTATTTTATGGTCCTAATGGACAAAGTGAGTTGTGAGGATTCTTGACACTTCTTTGGCTTTACGAAACACTTACCTAATACATCGCTTGTTATCGATTGCTAGCTTTGTACTAGGTATACTAACTACTAAGTCTCTATGTAATGTAATCTATGTAATGTAGCGCTGTCATTGCGATTTACGCGCGCCTCAGCAGAGAGGTAAATAAAAAAAAAAATAAGTATCCTGCTCTCTCGCTCGTAGTAATAAGAAATTATGGAGAGAGAGATAAATACACTTCAACTAACTCGTTGGAACTAGGTACACATTATTGTAGATAGTGCGTGCAACGGATTACCTGGACGCTGAGGGTCGTGCAGTGATAAGTGAAGTTCCCCCTCCCGCACCTCTCAGACACCTCGACACACAACAAACGTCCAGAGAAATATAAAAGGAACTTTTAAGCCCCATGTTGACGCAATCTGTGCAAACAAGCAACCAGTTTTATACAAACACATTAAGGAAACACATACTATGGATCGCAGATGGAAGTCGTTGGCATTTTAAACATCTTCCTAAGGTCTAAATAAAGAAATAAACATACTGACGTTGTGATATGCTCATATAAATATAGGCCCGTATTATGAAACCAAGCACTACTCTATTACTGAGATAAGATTTATGCTTTGTCTGGCTCTAATGGCAAGTGTCAAAAAGAGATATTGATACTTTAAAAAAATAATGAATTCATTTTCATTAAAATCATAAATAAAAAAAAAAATTAAGAAACATTTATGTAAAAAAATTTTTTGCTCTCTTTATCATAAAAATAATGATTCGGTGTGCATCAAGAAGAGAAAAACATCAAGAGTAATAGTTCTATTTTCTACCGGGACTCCACATCTACGTATTTTCTATAAAGACACTAGTAATAATATTCTTAAGCTCTCGAAGTACTGTTTTTTTTTTTTTTTTTTTCGAAGTACTGTAGTGTGAAGTATTCTCATATTTGTGATCTTTAATCCTTCAGGAGTAGGCTATAAACAATGTAATAGTCAGTATAATCTATTATTTATGATCTAATAGGTGTATACCTCTTTTCCACTTTATCAATTTGGTACCTTTGTTGCTAGTTGATGTCGTTAGAATTATTTAGTACCCACTACGACTAGAATAGCTTTTGCTTTGTAAATAGTACCTATGTTGAACTTTCCTAATCATTTCTACTATTGATCGACTTGTATTTATATTCCATAATAAATTGTTAGGCTTAAACAAATGAAAGAGTAATTTTCTATAAACTTCAAGAGTTGTTAAACTTGAACACTGCTGCTATAACTGTTGAAATGACTTGATTTATAAATGATAATGACCCGCCCCGGCGGGTGCAATGGCCATATAAAATTTTAATACAAAATTTATTTGTAGACGACGTTTACAGCTTTTTTGTCATTAGACAATACAAACGGATTTTTTGAGAATATATACCTCTTGAAAGAGCGACATATATTGGCGAGTGAAAAACACTCAACGCTCAAATCTAAGCTTGCAACATTGTAAGTTTGACCCTGGAATTTATTTATGGTAATTGCAAATGATATCTATATCCATGCGAGGAATAAAGCTGATGTCTCATAGTATGAAAGTATGGGAGAAAGTGATTGAAAGACGCATGAGAGAGGAGAGTGCCATAACACAGAACCAATTCGGGTTTATGTCTGGGAAAGGTACAACGGGTGCCATTTTTTCACTTCGCAAATTGTGCGAAAAGTACAGACGAGCTCGTAAAAACTTGCACATGGTGTTCGTTGATCTTGAAAAAGCATATGACTGAGTACACCGAGAGGTTCTGTGGTAACCCACCACTGCGGTAGTGGTCTGTGGCTTTGCAAGAGAAAAGAGTGCCTGGGAAATACCTGCAGCTTATCCGGCCCATGTACAGTCAAGCCTGTACTTAAGTCCGGTCCAAAACTGGGGTAACCGATAAATTCAGTGTATCAGTAGGCCTACATAAGGGATCGGCTTTAAGCCCGTATCTGTTCCTCGTAATAATGGATGCAATGACATCGGACATATAGGAGTAGACACCCTGGTGTATGCTCTTTGCTGACGACATTGTTCATGTTGGAGAAAGTGCTTCCGAGGTCCAGGGTAGGCTGAAAAAAATGGCGCACCAGACTGGAGAGTGTTGGTTTAAAAATAAGCAGGATCAAAACCGAACATCTGTTTTATCATTTTGGAGGAACCTGCAATTTCTAACACATCACCCTTAATGGTGTGCCATTACCAGTCTGCCCCGACTTCCGGTATCTCGGTTCACTTATCCAAATCGACGGCGACATTGAAATGCAGGATGGATGAAATGGAGACAGGTCTCTCGAATAATATGTGACAGGAGAATGTCCCTAACTTTGAAGGGCAAAATTTATAAAACTGTTATCAGACCTGTCTTAATGTATGGATCTGAATGTTGGGAACAAAGGTGACGGATGAAAGAAGAATACATGTGGCAGAGATGCGAATCTTACGATGGATGTTGTGTGGAGTTATTCGAATGGAGAGGATTATGAATGAGTACATAAGAGGAAGCCTGAAAGTAGCACCAGTGACAGAAAAGATTAGGAGTAACAGATTAAGGTGGTATGGGCACGTCATGAGGAGGGATGAAAACCATGTAACAAGGAAAGTGATGAGTATGAATGTGGAAGGATACAAGGGAAGAGGGAGACCAAAGAAGGTATGAATGGACTGTGTGAAAAATGATATGTGCCTGAAAGGTGTAACTAGAGATATGACGACTGATAGAGATGAATGGCGAAAAAAAACAGATAAGGGCAGGGAAATGATGATGATCTATCTGCAACGTCACTCATGGTAGGCGCATTCCATAGTCCTATATGCTCTCCAACAGGAACTTTATTTGGAAGGATTATGGTATTATATTCAGGAGTATCTACTTTGTTTATGTTATTTATTTATTAATCACTAGCTTTCCGCCTTCGCCCGCGTGGACTTCGGTTATATCTTATCTTACTAATATTATAAAGGGGAAAGTGAGTTTGTTTGGTCCGCTTTCTATTGAACCGATTGCTTTGAAATTTGGCAGAGGTATAGTTAGAAGTTTGGTTTAAATAATAGGGTACTTTTTATCCCGGGAAAAAATGATATTCCCGAGGGAAAAAAATACTATAAGAAAACTTATCATTCCTACGGAAAAATCTAAGTGGGAAACTTAACTCGGGAATATCAATTTCTTTCGGGATAAAAAGTACCCTATTATTTAATCCGGACTTCTAACTTTACGTATGCAACATTTCAAAGCAATCGGTTTAGTAGTTATGGCGTGAAAGCAGAAAACAAAGAAACTCACTTTCCGATTTATAATATTAGTAAGGAAGTAAGGATTGTCACGAAAAAACGTTGTTGTGTGTTACGTCTATATGTAAATAAACACTATCACGAAATATCCAAAATATTAAGTACGGATTGCACGTTATGCATGGATGCATGTAATCGCTACAAATGATATAGGTAGGAAAGTACTTGAAAGTAGGTACGCGCCGCCACCGCCGCCGCTGCGCCGCCGCCGCCACCGGGTCGACTGTCTGTTGGTACCGCTTTTTCCTACATATTAAAACTGTAATGCACTGTAATACATGCTGTAAATTGAATGAATATTTTCGAACATATTACATATTGTTCTACATTAAATGGGCAATGTATAATAAGGTACTGAATTGAATGAGGGTTAATGATGTGATGACATCTCATTCGAAACATGGAAAATCGTCAATGTTGCTCTATTATTTTATACATGTATGATCACTATATCTATTAAAACAATCCGTATCAAAGACGGTTGTATAGTATTAAAGATTTAAGCATACATAGGGACAGACAGAAGGAAACCAACTTTGTTTTATACTATGTAATGATACATATAAACCTTCCCTGAAAATCACTTTATCTATTAAAACAATCCGTATCAAAGTCGGTTGCGTAGTTCTAAAGATTTAAGCATACATAGGGACAGGCATATGGAAAGCAACTATGTTTTATACTATGTAATAATAGAAGGGATGACGATATCGTTCGATAATTTAGCTATGAAGGCAAACAATTAACAGAGAGCTTGCGGAGCTGCTTGTAATCTATGTAAAGTGTAGTCAAAATTTATCATAATCATAGTACGCTCATGTCTACAGATACTTTGATGTTTTGAAATAGCTGTCATTGGGCCTGCCAGGATCTCTTCTCCACCATGCGTACTGGGGCCCTCTGTTCAATAGTTTACCTATAGAGTATGACACCTCGTTCGTTTATCATTTGATGAACATTTTCAACAAGACAAGATAAGATACTTTACACGTACATATAAAGTTACCTACAAGGCTGTCGGAAGTGCATGGTACACGGCATCACAGGTACACGTCATGACTCGAACAGATTGCAACCGATCAAACTATAGTCACTCTGCAAAACAAAATTAGATAAGTTTGTACGTTACAGCGTTGGCGAAAATCGCCACACCGCTGAACCGGTTACAATATTTGTACTGTACGTAAGTAAGTCTCAGCTATTTTCTTTTCTTCCTAGTCAGAACAATTTTAAGTGAAACTGCAATACTACGACAGCAGTATGAAAACATGTATCTCTATGAAATGGTTTGTTAAATTTATATACAATGAAACATATATGTTACACAGTTTGCTGAACTTACCTCAAAATATTTTGTAATGATATGAAAGCTCCGTCTCTTAAATTATATTGTACTTCTGGCATCGGCCTGCAGTCGAACTGTCGACGGCAAGAGGTTTCTAGGAAACCAATATTACCATGATCTGTGCTAACCTGTACGTCTCTAATGAAGGTAGCTCAGGTTAAAACAGTTACGTATTTAAAAGTAAAGACTATTTCAAACGTAACGTAGTTTGGGAACTCGCTATCGAGCGATGGGGTTGACGGAGGGGGCTTGACAAATTTCATCTGCAGCCTCGAACAGTCTCCGGAAACGGAAATGAAATGTTTGCTTCTTACAGACTGTCGGATTCGCGGACATTTCCTATTAAACAGTACTAGGGCGAGAATGAGTTGAAGTGGTTTATGTCAGCCATGTCTAGAGATATCTGATAGAAACGTCTCATCGATTGAAGAGCAAATATAATGTTAAACGAGACTAACAATATGTAGGTTGGTAGTTGGTGCTGGGATTACTTTAATTAAGTACTTGAATATTATTTAGCAGGTGCATTTAGTAGGCTTCTAGATTACTGCTTTTGATTAGATCATTGCACACATGGCGTTAGGGTTTTTATTTTGTAAGTACACGTTTATCTTCCTTATCCAGCTTTTACCGTAAATGATAACACGCGACCATACCATACGTAGGTATGTACTAGTAATAGTTATTTATGTATCTGTGTGTAATAGTTACTCTGGAGGTGATCTGTTATAAATCAATAAATCCTACGTGACCTACTCTAGGTACCTCCACGCACTCTGATACCATCCATGGCTACCGTTTAGGTATGCCCACACGTTATAGCCTGAAACTTAAGTTTACGCTGCCTAACTTCAATGTACTTACTTGTAACATAACTACCTATATTATTTGTTAGTTCTAAACTGCAAACCTAATTCGAAACTCAAACTGTGCGAATGACCCAAAGACCCGTATTCCGGACCAACAGAAGTGTGCGCCTCGCATTATCGGCCAAGTGGACCGACAGACGTACTCTCCAAACAAATTCCTCTACACCCCTCTCATTCGTTCACGACCAACTGGCGTGCGTGTGAACGGGACGGATAAAAGTGCATCGGCAAACGAAAGTTCATGTCCCCAGTTAGGGGTAGGTTGTGTGAGGAGAAGCGGGCAATGTTTGGCACCGCGCCTTGGCAGCTCACCAGCCTGTTTTATTACACGTTGGCGCCAACAACTGAATCAACCTTTCTGGATACAGAACCGGTACAGTAGTAGGCTTTGGGAGCGCTTTTCCATTATCGTTTGTTGGCAAATAAACGTGGAGTAATGATTGCTTGCTTCGGTTTCATAAATAAACAATTTGATTGCTGTGGATGTGGAATTAAAAAACATGATTGTATTTATTTATTAAATAAAATATGCCAGGCTTGAAATGACAATGTAAATCAGATAATATTAATAATAGTCATATAAAAGCCTCAGCTAAGATGAATCAGTTTTAGCTAATGCGATGTTGAGGTACTTACTAAATTACGGACGAACATGTGTACAACATAATCAAGAAAATCAACAAATACGTAACATTGAAAATAGTTGTCTTGGAACATAAAAAATCATAATACGTACTTATAGATAAGCAACTTAATGATTTTGATGATAAAGGCAAAGTCCATAATTTTGAAACGACAGCAGAAGATAATTTATACGAGACGTTTCTGCAACTTGACTTCCGATGTGCATATTGTGCGTGATTTTGAGTGACGCAATTCGAACTACGAGTATGTCAGCTCCTCGAGGATGTAAGGATCATCTCAGTACAAGTTGGAACGATCAAACAAATACAACATGTTATATAAGTTAGTTCCATAAATTTCTTAGTGCCATATAATGTCGTCGCCGGTATTCTGCTTCAAGTCTTGGTTGCGGCACATAACCGATATCAGTATTGACAACACAGGACTCTTACGTTGTGTTTCTTGATTTGTATCATTCTTTAGAAAATAGAATGTTATTCACATTTCATTTTGTCATTGTTTAGAACAATTTACAATCGGTATGTGCATTGAAATATCGATACGGTGTTTGGAGAAGTTTACCTACAAACACATTTCAAATAAATCTTGCTGTTGGAGCAAATCCCCTTTTCCTTTCAGAAAACTTTAAAGAGCACCGCAAGCGCATATTTCTTGGTTCGAGCGCGGGTTTGACATTCCTCTATTTTTCTTCGCGACTTTACAACAGAGTCTCGGGATGAACCACAATTTATTGAGAAATGCTTTTCAACTGAAAACATGGATGTTGAATGAGATCCAAATCTTTCGAAAGTTCCAAAACTTCAGACCGTCGGCCGTAGAGATCTCGAACAATGCAAAGTTTTGCTTTGAGTAGCCTTATCTGTTTTGAGGAAGTTTTCTGAGTCTGAGGAACTGACATTCTCTCAAATTCTAGGTGGAAATGGTGATAAGGATTAAGGACATCTCAAATATGTAGGCGCATCATTACGAAATGTACAAGATGTGAGATCTTCCGGTTAGAGATTTCGTTTATTTCTGATGCAACTTTGAAAATGAACTTTCTGATTGCAGTAGCTGGGCAGGCTCTGCTGTACAAAATTAAGGACACTAAGGTCCTCGCTTCTGAGTTTTCTCTAGAGTGTCTCAGCTGAGCGCGAACAGTGAGATCCGACACTGAGTAATATCATGCGTCTTGTATTCAGAGTTATTCTTGTACGTTTTCTCAGCTGAGATTGAGCTAAATAATATATTGATGTCAATAATCTACAAATGCATGCTACGACTGACAATAATTCATCGATTACTGTCAGTTCTCCAATCCTTTTCTTCAGTTATCAATCCAAATTCAAGTCAATAAAATACACAAATAAACTGTCAATAATGTCAATAATGTAAACAAATAAACTGTCAAACGGTATACCACAGATCAAAAATATATTTGAATGCTTCTTGCCACAGATGAAATTGTTGTCAAATCTACGCTGAGATCGGCCTGAGAATCCGATTTCGAGGCTGAAGTCTCAGCTCAGACATGACCGATTCTCACGAGACTGTTTCTCAACTGTTAATACACATTCTTTGCTGAGACTGAGATTACAATGCATTTTGACAGTGCTGAGACTTAGACCGATTTCATCTTATGACCCTGAATACCAGCCTAAGTGTCATATTAAGCAGACACGTGACTCTGTGTACGAAGTTCAGCGTGTTTTATTTATCCCTCACTAATAACCAAAGTTATACAAAACATAAAGTTTGTTATTAGTAATCGTGTGGTTAATTTGTATGATAATGAACATTTAATGTCTGTTCTAAATAGTTATTTCTAAGTCTAAATAATTGGTGAAACATGTTCCATGCAACACCTCAAGTCATGCAATCTTACTAGTCTAACAATAAACTCCTCTTACATACATCAATACAATCACAATGGTTCAAACTATTGTTGTATGTCGAACACTATGACACAGGGTCTAGTCTACATAATGAATTATATAAACCTGTCCAATTTCTAACTTGGTGATAAGCAACGAATGGATTATCTCATAAATCATTCCCATACACGTCCCAGTAACAAACACAATGATTATACCATCACGAGTTCGCAAGCGCGATACCTGCGGCCAAATTCCGCTAAAACATATTTTTAGATTTGCAAGCACTCCGCGACAACATAATTTGATTATGAGTAGTTTACATGCAAATCAGTAATTATGTTCGTCGCGAACTTGTTAACTTGGCTTGCGAGTACAAAAAATACGAATGCAAAGGATCGGCTATAATTATAAAGCCGTTATCATAGTATAAATTAAAGTTCTTTCACTGTCTGCCCTTACGTATCCTTGGATCTTTAAAACTATACGACGGATTTTGATGCGGGTTTTGAAATAAATAAATTCATGAGGAGGCTTTTTATGAATTCCCTGGCGATTTCATTCGCGTAGTTTAGTAGTACCTGTATTTTGCACAAATTTCAAGCAGGTAACTTTTTCTAGCGGTTTAGATTTTTCATACAAAAGTATTTTCCCGTTAATTCCCGTTGCCGTGGGAATTTTCGGAATTACTTTCTTAGTGTTACCCCTACGGTACGTAAGCTACGTCCGTTCCAAATTTCAGGTGCCTAAGTTTAGCCGTTTGGGCTGTGCGTTTATGTCAGTCAGTCAGTCAGTCAGTTTCTCCTTTTATATGTATGTGCATAATGCAGTAGAGATAAATTGATATCTCGTGCGAACCGGGGCGGGTCGCTAGTTCTACTATATTCTATACAGCAAGGATTATCCTTATTATCCTTATCCTTTTAAGATACAAAATGATAATAAGACTACAATATTTGTGCTTGTACCAATTAATGTTTGTATATTTTCATATTGTAGGTCACGTCTGTTATCAAATTAACAATAACTACCTGTTATTATGATAATTACCCATATTACACCCGTGTTGGCGTGAACTTAGGTGGTGAATCTAAGCTGTAATCTTAGGTGATTAGTCAAACAGGTTTGGATATGATATTATTGTCCTCCTTCACTGTAACAATGTGCAAATAATGAATTCAATGTCAAAGTGGGAATGGTACCTATGCCACGTTAATCTATGATTTGACTTCTTGCTCTTTTGTACGATTATTTTTAAAGAAAACTTCTCATTGAACCGGACACCTCGCGGTAACAAGACTCCTTTAAACTATGTATATACATTTAAAAGATTGTGACAGGGACAAATGGACGCCTAGACGCTGCCTGCCGCAAAGTCAATCACTTTAAAAGTTTAAACTTTTTTTGCTAGGTATAAGAATTGGCCTCCAGAGCTTTATTTCATGTATCGAGTACGCCAAACGGATTGACATCCTTTCAGAGAAACGTGATTAGGATGTTGGAACATTATTTATTATTATTATAACGGCGTTCCCCGTTGCTCACATATTGATCGAGTAATTGGATGAGGAAATCATGTGACGTCAGACGTCTAGTCTTTCATAAGCTCGCTCAGTCTTGTGTTTCCTGCATACGAAGAATCATACCTTACAATAATTTATCGCCCTGATGTTTACATCCGTGTGCAGATTGAATAAGATTTAAGCTATGTCCCATAGTGGATATTACGAGTCTACGATATGTAGAAGATTTCCTTACCCGTAGGAGCTCTGTGTAAATACGTATAACAAGAATTGATTTCCATTCATACAGGTGCCGGATACACGCATTGACGGGCCCGTTGGTGTAGTGGTCAGCATGTCTGCCTCTGCTCCATAGGGCCGTGGGTTCGATTCCCACCGCTGACAAGTATTTAGGTGATGAGCTTTAAGTATTGTTGGATGTGTCCTGGGGTCTTTATTTCTGTAAGTATGTATTTAAAAAACATACTATAGCGAAAAAAATATAACATACGTGATGAACCCGACCACCACAAGTGACTTGACCTATAACGGCGATGCGCTCCACCCCCTGTCACCGGTGGTTCAACTCGCCTCAACTGGTGAACCGAACGTACTATAGCTATGCAAGTGAGCCTATCCGCCTACCCCTCTTTGGTATAAGAGCAGTGAAGTGTTTTTTATTTAATCCCCAGATTAAGTATATTTCGTTGTCTGATTTCCATAACACAAGTGCTTTAGCTACTTAACATGGGATGAAGGCAATGTGTGTGTTGTTGTAAAATATTAAAAAAAAACATGAATCTGTTAGATCCTTCTTTTCCCAATACCCGTTGGAGTGGTAATTTTGGACTTATTCTCAAAACACTCCTTACTTAAATGTATAAAGGTCCATAATGTATTACAAAGGATAAACTAGCCCAATAACACCAACCCATGAACCCGTGAGGATTCGTTGTCCGAATAGGCCTAAGACCCGTGGTTTACAAAAACTGCATTGCACTGCAATTCAGTTTTGAAACCGAAAAATGACCATATATATTAATATCTGGTAATTTTTCGGTTAGTTGCTTTAGGTGATATTTGGACACTGCGTAGCAATCAGTACCTCTGCTATTCTCTTCCGGATCAAAGATCTGAGTAATTTCTTATCATCTCATCATCGGGTAAACTCTGTTTAGTATTGATCGATTATATTTGTGAAACAGTAGGTAGCAAAAAAAGCGCAAACTCTTGCAACGTCGTCCACTATCAGAGCCGAGTCGATTAATAACCACGGACCATTAGCACGGTTCTTATATTCTTTGCCCCTGATCTTCGGGAGAACAAACACATTTAAGGCAGCAGCAGTCACAGTGGGATCGCGATAAACTTCCCTCGGTGACGTTGATAAATGTCCGCGTTTGTTTGTCTTAGCCGCCGGAATCCGGATTCTGCGGTCAGGATTTGATGTAATTAAAAGTTGCGCGTAGATACGCCACTTGATTGCGCGCTAGCTAGAGCTTTGTGTTGGCGAATTATTGAATTCCAAATTTCTGCAGCGGATCGTGATGCCTCACCCTGTTTTTATGGCTGATGTAAAGTTAAGTATAAAGCAAAAATCAACCGAGCTTTTTACGTAAGTACGTATTTAAAATACTAATTATTTCTTCACAAAGTATAATTGTTCCGAATATAAACTAATTTGTGACATTTTCGAAAGGTAACTTGAATAATAATAGACAAAATTTTAATAATCCAATCCCCAATTAAAAAATACCGCTTCTTTAATTTTTACTCCTCATCAGAAATATATATGTATTTAGTATAACTTTCAGTCGCATATTTCTTGAGAATATTAATAACATGTAAAACATCACCTCAGATGCAAAAACGGTTATAACAAAAAAGATCCTTGTTATTTATTTTTATTTGGCTTAGGTATGTGGACTTCAATCAGTAAGTCTGTCTATAGGACTTCAATCAAGAAGTCTGTCAGAAAAGAATAAACACCACCGGTTTTGTTTACAAAATATGAAAAAGTTCTTTGGAAATTTTACCTATTAAAAAGAAACTATTTCTATAAGTATATTATTTTATTATTGTGTAGGGGGCATGTGACCGTTGGTGAAATGCCCGGGATGATATTGTTTAAATTATATGCTGAGATTTTTTTCCAAAATAGAGGAGTTCACTTATGCAACAATGCGTATAACTACCTAATTATTTGGTGTTCTTGTAGGTGTTTAACGATACTCAGCTTTTATTAACTTTTTTCTTCTTTGATGTTCTAGCAATCATACATTTTATTGAAAAATGAAGAGAGGTTACATTTTATAAAAATCACAAATATAAACAAGCAGCCATGTTATTATTAGCAAAGTATTTTTATGTAGGTAGGTATTCAATGAGATAGACACTGATGTATAAGTATTGCAGCCGTACTAATGTTTTTGGCATTATAGAAAAATCAGATTTTCATAATGACAATTATAAATGGACAACTTAACGCAGAGCGAAAAGAAAAAATACGGGTATCGTATTTTTTGTCTATTTTCATATGCAGTAATAAAAACAGCACCCAAAAAAAATTAAATATCGTCAATTCTTCTGCTTAGCTTATATTCTCACACCCCAACCCGATTGTGCTAAACAACTCAGGATCAGTTATTTTTATTAGATTTAGCTTGTGTGGCGGTTGATGGCCGACCGAGCGCCAAGGCGGCCATTGTATGGGTGGCCATTCAATGTGTGTACGCGCCTGTTGTTCGGCAATCGATTGCGATCACCGCAGGCAGCTGGGCTACGAAAGTTTCATATGTGCTATATTTCCATTAAACTTTAATCGAGAATTCAGAGAAATTTGCATTCCTAATGCCGGGTCTTCACCATTTGCAATCTATGAACCAAGCGTCGGAGATAAAGCTCGCCGCATCTGCAAATTACCGGGCGCGCAAAACATTCGCTTGTCTCTGCCGATCCGGGGACCGCGACACATCCCGGGGACGGCTTTATCTTTCTCTCTCTCTCCTTCCCTCGCTCTGTCCCTCTCTCTCGGAGATATTGCTTTTATCTCTGCGTTAATGTCGAGACGTGGAACTTTCTGCCAGCCTTATTATGTTGTTACGAGTGTCAAGATGCTGATCAAGTTTTGTGTCGGATTAACAAGGTTTTTGGCGTTGGTTTGGTTTCAGAATAGCTTTCTAGACTTAAGGCGCTAGTTAGAATGTTAATAGTGGTCTTAAACGCAATAGCGGGCAACATGGTAAACCGTAGTACTGGTAACGTAAATTACATACTGAGTAACTACTAAGTCTACTCCGTGGCACATGACAATAAAGTCTTCATGACTATATTTACTGTACAGTAGACAAATAAGTCATGGCGTTTTATTTGTTTAAATATATTATTACTTTTTATAGATTCACCGTCATCATACACGATTTTTTTCTGCTTTCAATTGAAATCTGAAGTAGCTAATGTATTCTTCATGGCTCCTTGAGAATTGTTTACCTGTTTCTTCAGGTAATCTACGTCAACCATAAGTTAATAATAATAAATAAATAAGCGTGTTTCTTAGAGACTAAATTAAAGAATTTCAACTAAATAGAAACAGTCACACAGTGTACGTATCTCGTAACAATCTACAAAAATGGAAAACACTAGTGAGTTTAATCCCAAAGCGGCACGTGCTAAGCAATTGACCACAAATCAGAAAGCATGCATGTTGTACTAGCTATTATACTTCAACCTACCTTATTCTTTTTTCTAGGAAAAAATGCTTGCGTTGCCTACTCTATACTTAGGTGATAAGATTCAAAATGTTTACACCACTTAATTCAATTTATGGTGGTCTTAAGTATTAATAGATTAAAACTTGGTATTCATGATTTCATTTTGTATTGTTACATCTATCGCAGACTGTTCTCGGTTCGTACCAACACCGCACGTGAGCCAAAGAGTGGCATGTTAACACGAGCCGTTTGAACACGTCGAGGGCTTTCGATGTGTCATTGACATGAACTCTATTGCCCTCGTAGATTCGCGTACAGGTTGAACTGTACATTTTACTATAGAAGATCCTTCGTTGCTTGCATCTTATAAGTCACTGGCAGAGTGCTACCTAACTTGACCATTTCCGAACAAAATACAGACCTTGTGGTGGGGTTAAAACATATAACTTTCATAATAATAATAATTTATTTATTTCACATTTCTGCATAATTTCATTCATTTCATTTAAACATAATTTCTCTTAAAACTATTGAATTAAAAAACAATTTATCAGCAATCCATGTGATAAAATGAGAAAATTAAATCAAAATACAATAGGTACAATAATAAATAATTGAAAATAAA
>SJJU01072310.1:0-12891 GCA_012932125.1 Conopomorpha cramerella
TAGCACTTATATTTACACCAGTGGGACATACACCGGCGACCATGTCTTTCACGCCAATGGGGTAGAGAACTAAGGCACTATTTTCTCTAGTATCTATGTATATGTGAATGGTTAATAAATGTCAAACTCATTTCACTTCGCCGGCGTATAGAATACATGTGTCACCGCCGGGGTCGTAAGATACGACCGAGGGACCTCTCCAGAGGACGGGCAGCAACGCTCTCTGTGAGTTGAACCACAGCACCGCTGCGATCGTCAACCAAGGGGCGTGCATTGGCATTTCCCCCCAAATGACAATGGAAATTATTGGGAGAGGGCGCACCCACAAAACACAGGACCTTCGTTAGCCTCTGTCATGAGTACAACAAAATAAGATCTAGCAACAACTCTATTATAACATCGGGTAGCCAAAATACTAAGGTAGGCAGTGTCTTTTTGTCTATATGGTGTGCACGCCACTGCTAGAAGTCATCAAGTCTCCAAAGGTTTCGTCCATTAGGTTTCTTATGTATGTGTTCGGTCTAACAAGGAAAACGCAGGGAAATTTGGTTAGTTTGTCCTTTTATTCCCAAATTCCTCCTATCGTCCCGTCTCTTGTATTGTTTTTTCCGTGTCAATGTCACTGTCGTTGTCTTAGTCTGTCGTAGTCATGTCAAGTCAGGAAGTCCTGCACAAAGGCCGCGACAGTATGACTTTGCAAACTCACCAGCAAGATCAATGATCTCCTCCTGGGACGCTCCGTCGAGTGCCGCCTCGTACTCGTCACCCAGGTCGATGGCGATCTGCTCGTCGGCGTCCCGCTCCTTGGCTGGAGGCGGGGGAGGGATCCACTGCAACATCACAATGTAGGAATTTAAAATTAATATATACCATCCAAAGCCGAAAACAGATCACAGTGGCGTGCAATCGGAGAGGCCTATGTCCAGCTGTGGACAAGTATGGGCTGATGATGAAATACCATCCGGTCGCCTATGTCCAGAGTACCAAAGAGACTAGTGTATAAAAGAGAGATGAAGTTATTGCAAGAAATCTCAGCTCACTGACACACAACTCAATTTAAAAAAAATACGTATCTATTTTATTGGAATGAGGAATTTTCTTTGACGTTTTTCTGACAGATTTTCGGGCGGAGAACTGTCATTACTGTCACATTTTTTCCAAAGTTTGACAGTAATGACAGTTCCGGCCGAAAATCTGTCATAGAAACGTCAAAGAAAATTCCCCATTCGAGAGGAAAGGACAGTTCCTTTGTAAACGCCAATTATATGTTAAAGTTTAGAAAAGGACCAACCACTGAGCAGTTACACTTTGTACAACTTTCATCCGAGTTACTCTGAGTTTTAGAGTTCAAAAAATGTACATCCGAATAAAATTATCTACCAATTCTACCATCAGTGTAAATCATAATAATAATATGAGTTATAACCTGACAAGACATGATCGTGGGAAATGATCATGTTATAAAAACGCCCCGTTTTGGACAGGAAATACGTAAGTCCGTTTTAGAGAACGACAGTAACGTATTGTATTCCTTGAAAATACAGAGTGAATTGAAGAAATCAGTTCAAAAAAACGGAATCTAGATCACATGACGCGCGTTTTCTTCGCACAGTTGGCACCCGCGCAACAATAAATAATTAAACGCGATTATAAATTATACGAAAATGACGAGAGCGTTTACTATGCCAAAACTATTACAGTACTAAAAGTCGAGGTATTTTATTTATACGATGGGGAAACAAAAGAAGGCGGAACTAACTACTCTAAGGTAACGAGATTGTTCTGTTATTAAGCTATTAACGATCGTCCCAGTCTGGGACGAAAAACATACATACACTTCACGCCTGTCTCTCAGAGAGGTAGACAAGAGACTACAGATCGATCTCCATTTGTTACGGTCCTGACATAACCCTTTCGCTTCATCTACATTCATACATCTTTTCATGCATGCTCTCCGGCTTAAGAGTACTTTTCACGCCACCTTCCGCCAGGATATCACAGAATGTATGTCCTTCTGGGGCGACCTCTACTCACCCGCCCCCCTACATCACCCATGTCAATCTACTGTCATCCTTCCATAACAAGTTTTACTTACAATCCATTATGGGCTTAAAGTCCATTCTAGACATTTTCTGGTATGTTTCAGAGAATTGTCTTCTTGAAAAAGCATAAGCTTATGGTATCAATCACGACGCAAAATATTTCCAACACCAAATTTGGTTGTAAGCAGCAAAAAAAAATTCAAGTTTTCTTACTTTTGTTGGCTTTTTAAGTTTCTACGGTATCTACACCTACTTCAATCTATGTACCTTCAAATTACCAACCGATAGGCTGTAACTCGAAAACTTACGACATTTATTTATTTGATTTTACTGCACAATAAACACTTATGGTAACTATCAGTCAAGCAATAAATTTGAAAATATTTGTAGGTGTGACTGAAGTAAATATACCAATTATCAACAGAGGAACAGGTAGTTCACACTTTGTGCCTTGGGAATAAAGGTAAGTTTACAATGACGTTGATTCAATGACATTTGCTTCTTAATAGAACTTTTTGGTCGTATTGTTATTATAGCTGTAAGTAATTGAACATATTATATGAACAATATAATAACGTCAACACAATATAATGTAAGCTTTGCAAGCCGTGAGAACGCGGTGCATTGTGTTCAAAAGTATTTATGCGTACCATTGTTGTGGGGCTTATAATTTTCATTTCACTGTTGATTTTTTTTTGATGTGATTGTTTTGCCTGATAATATTCCCCCATAGTAAGTATTACGTTTTCTTGAATAATATCTCAATTATGTGACTTTGACATTAACTCGCGTCTCACCTGTACTGGATACTATTTTCCATTTTATCGTGTCTAAAAACGAACTGAACCTGATTTTCAAAATCCAATCTTATCTGGCAGAGCGCCGCTCCTCTTTCTATACCCAAATTCTCACGAAAGAGAATGAAACACAAGGAAATCTTAAGCATTAAGATTAGTAGATAGGTATACCGAATATTAATTGACAACCATGTCCAGGTTAGGACATGGTATATTATATATGTATATTTTATCACAAAATTCACATAAATAAAACGTACAACATTGCGGGGTACAGCTATTCATCACCATCATCATGTTAGCCCACTGCTGGACGTAGGTCTCCCCAAACGTCACAATGATCGATCTCCTACCTTCCTCAGCCAAACAGCTATTATCAGTCATCATAATATCAGAGATCTCACCTTCTTCCCCCGTACGACACCAGCGACGTAAGGTTTAACTTCAGGCCGGTCTGGAGTCTCCAGGGCCTGCTTGTTGATGTGTTCGATCAGCTTCTTCCTGTTGAGGGGCCCGGTGGGGCCCTTCTCGCACTGGTAGTTGTTGCGCTGGTCCGGTGGCAGGAAGTTGTCCTGGAAACATTTGCATTGGAGGGTCAGATTTAAGAGATTATGAACAAGTCTGTTTTACATATGTGGGCCCTTGAACTGACATGCTGATGACTGATGGGCATGGGCATAAATACAATAGAAATTTCTTAGTTCTGTCACAGAAGCGGACCCTGGGTCCTTGCGTGTGGGTTGCTAATTGCTAAACAGATGAAAGTGTCTCAGTAATGGAACATTCGTAAAACCGTGATGTAAGATCAGCGCCGGGAACGCTTTTGCCACGTCCAACTCGTCTATCTTCTAGTTTGTATGTTTTTTGTTTTTGATGTGTTGTTTCTTCTCTTGCAATGTAACTTCCGTGTATGTGACAAATGCGAATAAATAAATAAATAAATACCGATGCATTAGACTATCGACAGTTCAGTAGCGCGACAATCGATGCGGAGATTGAGAAACCAGCGAAAAGTCGTTTTTCAATCTGGCTGGACACTTATTCAATCGATTATCTAAGCATGAGATTCTGAAGATATTTAGCCGTCACATATATAGTGCCCATTAGACCTGCTTAAATGTAACCTATTATGAAGATTTGTCCAGCTAAAGCTTTAGTTTAAAACGCATATCTCAGAGTATTGCTAAGACGAGCGTTTTTGGAAAAGTTGTCAGAGTAAACGATCAACTTGTAATTAGATATGCAGGCGTGTAAAATAAATACATTTGTCTTCTTTCCACTGCCTATATCCCTTTGTAACTAAGTGCTTTAAGCACTACCTCAACATACTTTCATTACACTGGAAAAATGTGCAAAAAGCCTATTAAAACAACCATTAAATAAAAATTTCCACTCATTCCTTTAAATTACACCTGATAAGCTCAAGAGGTGTAACTATCTACAGATATTACTGTGACATTCAAGGTGGCAAACATTGTACATTTCCTATTGGCCTTGATCATGGTGTAGAATAGCTCTTGAAATCACACACTCAAGCGTGTGCTAAATCAACACTATCTTGGAATCGAACGATTGTTGTCGAATTGCAAATTTTGAGTTCACTGAATTACTTATATTTCAATATTATGGGTCTGGCAAGACACACGCAAACAGCAGACTTGAAACACGCAATCAGAGTCGCTGATCGCGCAAGCTCGAGTTCTGAAAGACGTAAAGGCCACTTTAGGTCACCCATTCAAAGGGTGCTCCCAGTGTCGCTTAAAATCAGTTGTGATCATCTAAAAGTTAAAAAAAAATAATGATTTGGCGCGTGAGTGAGTGATTTCTCTTCAATCCAGTATTTTTTCCTTTCTTGGTTTATTTAAGAAGCTTTGTTTAAGTTTTTTTTTGTGATAATATAGAACTAGAATTATCCACCAAAAAAGGCTTAGCGATTAGTTTAAATTAGGTACCAAACTTTTTAGTCACACGCCAAAACATCCTTGTAGCACTGTACATGGAAGGAAATGAAGCAATTAAAGTATGAATAAAATGCCTATTATACTAGATTACTTTTATTCAAACACAAATGTTGTTGAAAACATCAATAGCCCGTGTTTTGTTCGAATGCAACCTTGATAACTCTTATTGATAAGCTCAGTAAGGTGTGGTTTAATTGTTATTTTATAGATAACAAGTGAAATACAAACTGTTGGGTCTATTGTCGATTGCACGACAGGTTAATAATAATAATAGCTATCATTGTTACTAATACCCCGTTTCAATCTACAATACAGAGTGTAAAAGGACCCCGAAATTTAAAAAAAAAATGCATTTCTCCGCATTGTCGCCATAGTAAAAGATGTTCATATTGACGAACCCAACAACGTTTCTAAGACTATTAATAAGGCTCAGGGTCCATGAATAAGCTTCGAAACTACTGGACCGGTTTGAAAAAAACTTTCTTAATTAAAGTTACACTTTACCCGTGTGACATAGGTTGTTTTACACTTATTTTTTAAATTAGTATCCACACAAAATCTAAGGCAGGAAGTTAAAAAGTGAAAATACGCGGGTGAAATCGCGGGGTGAAATCGGTGTAGCCGTTCACGTGTCATGTCGTGACACGGAAAATATGTATTAATTTACTACTAATATAATGGTACCATTATTATAAAGCAGAAAGATTTTCTTGTATGTTTGAACTGTATAGGCTCCAAAACCACTTGACCGATTTGAAAAAATCTTTCAATGTTAGCCCTGATGGACCTAACGTCAAACCGTAATACTTCCGTAAGTCGTTGACCGACAATTTCCTAAATTTGACAACTCGACATAACAGTAGCCCTAGCATAACATCTGTGAGAAAGGAGACGACCACTATTACGACACGAGACAAGATTATGTACACAAACGTAACGTTGTAATGCGATCACACTGTGAGATGAATAGATAGAGATATGATTAGGTCTCGTCGAGCATTGCACAATGTGAAAGGGCCGATGTTTTTGTACTCGGAAACAAAAATAACTATTGTTCATTGTGGTATAATCTGCTGGATGATGGCCTCCCTCAATGAGTACCATGATTGCAGTGGCGTGCACACCATATAGGCAAAAAGACACTGCCTGCCTCAGTATTTTGGCTAACCGACCTAATAATAGAGTTATTGCTAGATCTTTTTTTGTTGTACTCACGACATAGGGAAACGAAGGTCCTGTGTTTTGTGGGTGACTAGATAGATAGGTACCTATGTATCGTAAAGCTAAGTTACCTATACATAGGTGTCAATCCTTGGGGATTACTGCCTACCTTGTCGTGAAAGTCAGTGCACGCCACTGCATGATTGTTTGGGGGGGAATGTCAATAATTGCCATGCTTGGCAGACGGGTTGTCGATCGCAGTGCTGTTGTGGTTTTACTCACAAAGAGCGCTACTACCCGTCCTCTGGAGAGTTCCCTCGGTCGTCTCTTACGACCCCTACCACGGGGAAAGTTGGACTGGGGTGGTGACAGATGTATTCTATTCGACGTCACCACAGGGCCAGTGGTATACAAATTTAAAGAAAGTGTGTTCAGTATTTATCCTGGAGCCTAAGTCTAGTATACTCTGGTAGGTACATCGTGAAGGCCACGATGTGCATTACTGATTTCGTTACTTTAATTTCACTGTCGTCCGTAGTAAAACAGCTATGGACATCTTTTGCCGCTACGATGCCAGAGCGATGCAACTGCCAGAGTAGACTGGGCCCCCTGTTTGCTCAACCCGCGTGCAAAGTCGACAAAAATGTTACAGTATTCAACAAAAATAATAAAAGTGACAGTTTCAATGGATGTCAATTACTCTTTAACGCAAAAACTACTAAAATGGTTAATATTTTTTTTTAATGAAACGCGCACAGACATTTTAACTCAATATTGTTCACCGGGTATATAGGGTCCACTCGTGACCACGACGCATGCAACTGCGTCGAAACGTCGCGTAAAATAACAAAGGTAAGCTCGAGCTTGTCTTTGATTAATTCGCGCCTATATACCCGGTGAACAATATTGAGTACTAAAGTGGTTTTACTCTAATATAGCTTATACACCGAGGCAATGTGGACTGATGATATGCGTAAGACGACTGGCAGAAGCTAGATGCAAGAAGCCGAAAACAGATCATAGTGGCGTTGGCTATTGGAGATACCTATATTTTGTTTTATCACTATTAACAAGCGTTTGACCACCATCCTGCCTGATGTTAAGCAGTGGACTGGACACGTATGATTCTGATGATTGTGATACAGCGGAATAACAACTATATTTAATATTTACTTTATGAATAATTGCGAGTAATATTACAAAATAGTACTTTCGCATTTATAATATTAGGAGGAGGAAAAGTAGATAATTTCGATTTTTGCTTGAAGTTGACGTGTCTGAAACTGCAGGGTGTTGGCTAGTTTATTAACATTAAGTAATTACTCACATAACGTCCCAACAGGTTTGCGTGATTATGCCATGGTTGTTTGTGGGAAAACCACCCCTGCTAATTTATAGAAACAAGTTTTTCAACCACAGAAAACTGCCTAGTACACGACATACGTACTTTACATCTAGTTGCCCATATTTTTTATACTACGCAAATATTTTAACAAAAAGAAGAACAATTTGTATTTTTAAGCTCCATATGAAAAAACTCTAAATCTACTGGTCAGATTCATATACTACTTTCGCCATTCGAATGCTACATAATCCCCGTGTAACATAGGCTATATTTCATCCCGAAAATCCCACGGAAACGGTATGAAAACGTGAGCAACACCGCGCGGCACAGCTAGCTTACCCACTTACACATACCTTTTAAATAAATTACCTACCTACCTACTTATTAGCATTATCGTAAATGATTAATCATTGTAATTCGCAGGTACACTTCACTTTACACTGCACGCCTTTTAGTCCCAAAGCGAGATAGCCGGAAAAATGCCCGAGGTTCACAAAGGGTATTTAACCCAACGTAGGTATATTACTAAGTTTATATTTAGTAGTACATAACAACCGGCTACCGGTACCATTGGATTCTTCAGAGGCTATGTACCTACGCACCGCAACGCTCATACGGTGGAGGACAACATCGTGATGAAATCCGCACACCACAAGGTGTGTGAAACTTATAACGGCGATGGGTTCACCCCCTGTCACGTTAGGTTAAAAATGCTTGGTGAACCGTGGGTATTTTCTTAGCAAGTGCCTCTGTCTACACCGCTTTGGATTAAAAGGCGTGAAGTGTATTTATTACTTTTTTATTTACTTGGTTATATCTAGTATGGGGTCAGCCCCTGTATAATGCTACACCTGTATGGCGTCATAGGCTTCATCGCCGTTATAGGCTTCAGACACAGTAGTTGTGGTTTTGCAAGTCAAATTCACATAGAGACCAAAGTTGTGCGGTTTTTCGCGCATAAATGTATTGTCTTGTCATTTTGAAACAACAATAAATAATTAATTTCCAATAAACTGACAAAACTACAACTTTATTGTGTGCGTTATGATAAGGCAAATATTTTAATAATGTAACCTATCTGTCCACATTCCTAAATTCGTCATAATCAGTTATACATATACAAACACAACGTGACAGTTTTGTCACCTACAATATGTTTCCCAAACATTATAGTTCATTATAAGAACTCATTTTTACTAATAATTTTAAATAAAAAAGAACCGACTCGAACCAGTACTAGACTATAGTTCCTCTCGATTTATCTGGTCTGCCATAATCAAACCCAGACTTACTTATCATGAGAACAACTAGAAATACTGTCTTTCTTGAAATATTTATTTATTTATTTATAACAAACCAAAAAATCAATCGGTTAACAAACACAAAAAAGCATACATTAAGTATATGGTCGAATTAAAACACTCCTTTTTTTAAATCGATTAAAAACAGGCACATTTTTTCTTAAAAAAAAACATATTTGCTATGAAATTTTGGATAAATAATGGGTGAACCTTTGCATGACTTTTATTATCTTATTACAATACACTAAGACCCTATTTTTTAAGTTTATGCAGATCTCGAAAATTTAACACTATATTTGTTTAACGCGACTAACACCGCGGGGCACAGTGACCGTGAATCATAAAAGGAAACTAGACTGTACCGACATAAACACTAACGAAATACACGTACCTACATACAGAGGAACTGCTCTAAATAAGCATGACATAATGCAGTGTGAAGTATGTAGGTACTTAGCCACAGTTGCCTGACCTCGACAATCATTTTAAATTGCTATCTACCCATCCTCCATTTAACAACACTATGTATGTATACCTGTTTATGAACAATTTCGATGAATTCATTTACTTTATAGGCACGTTCAGCCAAGAAAGTGGCCTATCAGTTTTCATGATAGTTCCTGTGGCAAATAAAACATCAAGATAAGGTTGAATGGGGAATTTTCAAACTCCAAAAGTTTCTTATATAGATGTCGCTAGTAGATATCCAGGGGGACTTCTGTCAGTTATATTTTAATGTGTTTTTTATTATTGGGCTGAGTTATTTAGACTTCAGACACTTTTGTAACATGTAGACAAACAATAAAAAAAAAGTTACTGTCAACTGGACTGCTTGAAATTAGTAATTTCGTTGACATTTGTCCCCCTAATACAACTAGCGCCATCTCTTCATCTAAGAGAAACAAGGGCCCTGAAAATTCCCCATTGGCATATTGTGACAGGTTAAAAATGGACCTTAGTGTCTTGTGACATTCATATGAGTTTCAGCCTTAGGGTTAGGCTTAGCTAGGCCAGATTATTGGCAGAGTACCTATATTTAAGCCCTGTGGTGACGGCGAATGCCATGTGACAGGAAACATACAGGCAGCAGCGCTCTGTGAGTTAAACCACAACACCACTGCGATCAACAACCCGTCTGCGAAGCGTGGCAATTATAGTAATTTCATACCAATGGTTTTGAAATCATTGGGGGAGGCTTTCGTCTAGCAGTGGACGATGTGGCTGATGATGATTATATATATTTACAAACTTGTGAAAGTACATAATATATGACAGATATCCTGATGATATTATACATGCATTGTCATATTCATTGCAAGCGCCTCAGTACCTACCCCACTTCGGGATTGAAATGTGTGAAGTGTATTCCTTTACTTTTTTAGATAGATATACCTAGTGTGTAACCACTGATATATGTTACTTCATCAGGGCAAAACAGCTCTATGGAATGGATTTTGATAAAACACTGCAGGGCATATCTAGTGGAAAATTAATGAAGCTTCATAGGCCAATTAGATTTGGTGGGTGGAAGTATTAATTGAATGAGTGACTGCCTTTTAGCGCATTTTTTAGTAGTTCCAAGCTTAGCATTGAATACAGAATTATCATAACTTCCCCGCTTTAGATGTAATGTTATGTTGTGGGCCCCAACCATTATCTCAATAGCAGTTGTTAATGGGGAATTTACTTTGACGTTTTTCTGTCATAGGTACTTTCCAAACAAAGTTATGTAATACACACAGTGTAATACAAACAATGATAGTAATGAAAGTTCCTAGCCCAAAAATCTGTCCGAAAAATGTCAAAGAAAATTCCCCATTTATGCCAGACTTCTGTGGGAGATCAGAGATTGGAGCTGGGTTGGTACATGACATCATACTAGGTACGGGACCAATACATGGACATACAGAGAAGAGTCCTTCACCACCCTTTCATATTGTGTGATATCAAAATCACATTAACCCAAAAGATGTCTTAGTCTTAAACTTCAATTGAAACCCTTCACACCAAATTAATTAAAGAAATCCCCAAAAGTGGGTGGACAGAACCCTAAGGTCACAGTCACTACATTGATTTTTTTTTTTTATTTATTTTTACACACACTTTAACATCATTACAGGTAAGCCCACTGTGATACAAAAGTAAATAATAACAAAATATAGGAATATATTAAATTTTAACAGATATATAAATATCTGTTAAAATTGTAGATAAGTATTAAAATAGGTTAGGTTATTATAAATAACTAATTATAAATAACTAATTATTTAATTTACAGACAAACTTACAACCACATTTAGGAGTTAAGAATGTCAAAATGGGCCTTCAAATGCAAATTGCTAGCCTGAATAAAAATTAATCTAGGTACAAATCCCATAGTCGGGCCCATACAACATGTCAGGAAGAGAGGGAGCTGATGCATTCTATTTACATCCCAGATCAGCATGGTGTATTAAAGATGTTGATGGTCCTTATTAGGAAAGTCGGATCTACAAAATGGAACATATTCAGGAAGGAAGATAGAAGTTAGTTTTGGATATTAAAACTAAACTACTTGTGGTACATACTTCAACAACAGCTTATAATCTTTGGTATCTTTATGTGATGTGATATACACATTAGTTTATACATCTTAATATCACCAATCTAACGGTGTAGAAAAGTACATATTATTAAATTGCACTACTAACATTTTTAAATCCATGTGTTCAAACTATTACACTAACAACACCAACATGCAGACATCAACCAATGACCTTGTACGGAGAAGAAAACCACACAAGATGTTATTATAGTCTGTCGCAAGATTTATTACCATTTGTTGCTTATTACCGCTTGTGCAAACACTCTTAAAATACTGTTTAATTAAAATTATTTTTGATAGGTATAGTGTTCATGCGTGTGAGTCACACCTGTTATCAAAAGGTTAGGCATAAATAAGCATTGTTGTTGATACCTATTTTTTTATATTTTCTAGGAATAAACAACAAATTGAAGAATTAGTTTTTTTTTATTAGTTAAAAACATTAACAATATTTTGTTACATTAGCTATTAACAGTCCAACAATGATTTTTAGCATGTGAGTACTGGGATATTCCATGTGTTTTTATGCCATTCCTGCATTTCTCCCTTTCTTGGTTTGTTTTAAGTGCTTTATTTATGCTTGTATTGTGATAATGTGGAGCATTATCCATCAGAACAAGATTTGAATAGCTTATATTGTGTACTAGCTGACCTGGCAAACATTGTTTTACCAAAATACCTTATAGCCTATATGTTATTCTATCTTATAAGCTACAATACTGCCAAGTTTCATCAAAATCCATCGAGTACTTTCTGCGTGAAAGGGTAACAAACATCCATCCACACATACAAACTTTCACATTTATAATATTAGTAGGATTAAAAACTATATAACAATGTGCCAAAAGATCCTTGTATAATTTTGTCATTTTCCAGAGATGTTGATTTTTAATTATTGCAGTAGTTTCAGGATACTAGTCCAAGTACTTCTCTTAAGTACCTAAACCTATATGTGTACAGAAGAAAGGCCATTTTAACTTTGAACCTACTAAGACATGCCATTTTATGTTGTGCCTGAAACACCAGCAAGGTATGTTTAAATTAACCATTCTAACTACTGAGATTAGACCACAGTGTATGTTATATTTATCACATCCAACAAACTGTTTACCTCTAAGTAGGTACTTTGAACACAGAATTTCCCTGTACATCATTAATGCAATTTATGTAGACATAATTCCACACACAACACACACCAAGTCAACTTTTTTATTAAAAATCATAACTAATGTTTATGTGCAATGATTAAAAATAGGTAACAACATTGTTTTTGTGCTAAATGTCTAGTTTTACTGATTTTTTTTAATTGTAATATAATATATATACAATGCGTACCTACAATCCAGACACAGATTAAGAAACAAAATAAATGATGTACCTACAACCTAAAAGAGCCTTAAAGTGGTTTAAAAATGGCACCAACAGTGGAAGGTGCAAACTACATGCATTCATTTTCTAAATTGGTTTAATGACTATTTAGTAATTTGGTAATGGCACACTGAAAACAATTATTTAATTAAGAATGTACATTGGACAACGCATATATGTATGTATTTCAAAGAGAATTTTGGATTTCTATTCCACTGAGGGCAATTCTCATGATACTTTTATGAATAAAAGGGTCTTGAAAAACTGAAACACTAAAAAAAAAATTGTTTCCCTACTGTACAATATTGCCACAATTTGTATTGTATGACTTA
>SJJU01072311.1:0-25914 GCA_012932125.1 Conopomorpha cramerella
CCTACGTTGCTCAATAAAGTCGCCGACAAGATAGATATACATATTTCATTGCTCACTGAGTGGATTCACAAAGGTCACAATTGGTGTATTAAGGACATAGATTATGTCTATTACAATAATGTTTAAATTTTAAATTGTTAAATGGAATCAATGTAAATAAATTTATTATGCAATTTTTATATTATTAATGTAATTTTTATAATTCTGTGAATGTTTTATGATTGTTAAATGCAGTTTGAATGTACCTACTATTACGATGTTACCGCATTAGGTCAACCCTGTCATGGTAATCTTTGTATATTTAAATAAATTAAATAAAAAGTCTTGTCCGATATAACAATGTGCATCGCTGTTTTACTAAGCACGACAGTAAAATGAAATTTGCCGGTACGACGCCAGAGCGATTCAACTACGAGAGTGTAGTAGACTTAGATCTCAGGGGAGTGACTGGGTTATGTCGGACTCACACACTTACCCCGCTTTGGGATTAAAAGGCGTGAAGGGTTTTTAAACATTTCAAAAAGAATCAGATTGCTATTTTCTCAAAAGATGACGCTATTGTGTTCTATGTTGATCATCAACCCAACCCTCTTTGCAGTCCCTTGTTGGCCATCGAAGGTGCATGACGGGTGGCTCCGGGATCTCCAAAGAATGATTCATAGTTGTTGTAGATGTTTTGAAATAGTTAGTGTAATGATGTTGTAATAGTAAAAGTATGTACTTTCTTTGTAGTAAACTACCTTGATATAAGTAAGTAAGTTATGTTGAATGTTGCTGTGCCATATAAGGTTCATAATGTATACTCTATTCCATTTTCTAACATACACTTTGATATTATGGTAATGCAATAAAGTTATTGAGTATTGTGTACATATATAATCTTATCTTACTTTTAATAACAATAACTAATTATATCAAGTTTTTAATACTAGATACAAAATCTAGCCTAATGAATACTAAAATCAAATCGCTGTCGAAAATGTATTAATTGTAATTAAACCACCTATACCGCGCGGTGTTACTCTCGTTGTTTAGTTCCCGTGCGCCATTGGGCATGAAATATAGCCTATGTTACTCAGAACTAATGTAGGTTTCCAACAGTGAAAGAATTTTTCAAATCTGTCCAGTAGTTTCGGAGCCTATTCAATTCAAACAAACAAGCAAAAAATCAAACCTTTTCTCTTTATAATATTGTTAAATTAAATTAATATTTATTTATTTCACAATGTGTAATAAGCGGTATTAATACTTATGTATTATCTACCACAGTGGCGTGCACTGACTTTTACGACAAGGTAGGCAATAATCCCAAGGATTAACTCCTATGTATAGGTAACTTGTCTTTATGAAATATACCTAGGTAGCTCTACCTACCTACTCACAAAAAAAACACAGTACTTCGTTAGTGCTACAAAAATAGATCTAGCAACAACTATATTATTAGGTCGGGTAGCCAAAATACTAAGTAAGGTAGGCAGTGTCTTTTTGCCTATATAGTGTGCACGCCACTGATCTACCAATCGCCCCCAACATCAGACTGCAAAGAAGGAGGACAATGCAATAACTTGGCACATAATATAAATGGTAAATATATTCAGCTTTTTTTGCTGTGCAGTTGATAAAAATTGTGATGTAGGTACCTACCTACATTTTCTTATTATTTTCCTTATTTAAACATAGGCTAGCAGCCTAAGTTTATCATTAAGATAAATTGAGATAGTAATTTTAGGCAAATCACCATCTCTATAATACAACGATCACGCAAGACGTGATTAACTTGTGGCTTTTATTATGAGTAAATATATGTAACTCCTGTCTGTACAGAAAAGCAAACATACTACGAACACAATATATTTTTTTGCTTTGTGCAACTCCGTATTTAACTCTGTCTTTTCTTATCTGTTATATCTCTGTCTTTTTTTTTTTTTCAATATTTTTACAATGTTGATTAACGTTGCCATTTTAAATGGCGGCAGTGCTACGCTCTAGTTATCTAGCGATGTACATTGATGATTGATACGACAGACCGATCCAACTACGAGACGAAACAAAAACTCCTTCGAAAACAAAGAAAAGGTAGGTAGATATCTCTTCTCCTGATATATGTCCGACGTTCAGAATAAAACGAGACAACGATATGGTAAACATGCAGAAGTGAAAGAGCAAGAGATATTTATCTTCTGTCCCTTACAGCGTAGCACGGAATTGTATGTACTTCTGGATCCAAACTAACACTTTCACCACCAAAATGACAGATTGGATCCAGAAGTACATCCAACTTCCATACATATTGCGTAGAAAGAGAAAGGCTGAGGGTGCTAGGCGGCTTGCAAGTCTTGTTGTGTTTGGTCTCAGGGTACATATTATGTACTCTCTCACCAGCTCACTTCGACTAATAAATAACAAATTTCACTTACAGATTGAAGTAATAACAAACAAACGCGACCGTCTTATTGAGGACTTGAAGGCAGCCGAAGCGAAGAGTGACGCTCAAGTGAAGGATCGTCTGAACGTGCTGAGGACAAAGCGCGCTCAGCTCGATGAGGCTAAGCAGAAGGCTTTGGAATGTCGGTGCCGTCTCCCCGTCGATACCTGCGTCGTGGCGAAGAGGACGCCCTCACTTGCCGCCATGTGCCGCTGCGCACCGGAAGACCGTTTACTGGTTAAACATTTAAATCATCTTAGTACCTAATACTTGACAGAGGAACACAGACACTCAACAGGATCATAAAGTCGTCTTCTTAAGTCGCATTCGCGTTTTCCATAAGAAATTGACGATGACGGCATGTAAATTAAAAAGGCGTTTCAGTATTGGACAGCTTAGTTAAATATCTGTTTTTTTGTAGTTGCAGCAGGTACCTAGAGTAATTACATGAAATAGTGTAGTTTGGTAAATTATGGATTTCCGAATGACTCTACATTTCACGGAAGGATTAAAAACGGTCTATTTTACGTTTTTGACATTCTTACCCCCAGGAAGCGTGTTCCTGCTCATCACTACGTACGAGGCTGATGAATGATCTGCTATCGGATCTGTTTGGTGGTTTACAATCGGAGCTGGGAGAATCTGGTATCCAGATGCCTTGCCAGCTCCTCCTGTGTCTTCAGGACAACCACAATTGGGACCGCTCCAACCCAACCAAATCTAACGTGGAGAGTTTCTTTACGAAACTGCTTGTTTCCGAACTTGAAATTGCCATCACCAATTCCATTGAGAATTATCACGCTAAAGTAAGTCTTATCTAGAGCCTAGTAGTAATGTTGGATTCCATTTGAATGTTGAGTGATGAGATAAGATTCGAATTGATGAGAATGTAATGGAAGAAATTACTTTATCATATCTGAGATATATATTCTTCTTATCGGAACTATTGAACGATTTTTTATGGCTCTTGGTGAGTTAAGACCCAATATGTATAAGGACGTAGGCTGTATATTTTCTTACCAAAGTAAATTTAAAAAAGAAATAAAGGGTACGGCATAAGCGGGACGTCCATGATAATTAAGTATATAGACTTCGGAGACAATAATGTGTAAAAATCAAAATAGGTATTGCAGAACTATATAGCAAGTGAAGGAGAAGCGATAATCTTAGACCCTTGTAGAAAACAGGTGGGTTGTAATATATTTTGAATATCACTTCTAAGCCATACCCCACCACATATTTATACGGTACTGAATGCGCTCATTCGACTTAATCTGGCATTAAAACTGTCGTCTTTTCCTTCGTACTTTGCCTGTTCAAAAGGGATAGCTATAGATTTATTGACAGATTATCACTAATGTGCCCTTCGGAAACCGGACGAAAGATACACATATCAAAAGTGTCTAGGTATCAAGTACATTTTAGAAGATTGCAATCAAGAATATATTTTACAAAAACTGAATTCATTCATAATTTATTCAAAATGTGGTGATACGTCATTGATACAGGCATGGGGAATTAGGTAGGAGACCAATCCAGAAGATTAGATTTGATTTAAATAAATTAGATTTTAATTTAGAGCTAAAAATGTTCCTCATCCCTAGACACTTTTGATGTGTGTAGTATTAAAACTACTTGACTTTGATTATATTCGCGCCTATATACCCGGTGAACATAATGCGAGAAGCTGAAAACAGATCACAGTGGCGTGTAATTGGAGAGGTCTATGTCCAGCAGTGGACAAGTATGGGCTGATGATGATGATGAACAATATTGAGTTAGTATTGTAAAACTGTCCTTGTAAGCAAACATCCCAACATTAGTGGATAGGCGCGTCGTGCGCGGACCAGCGGCTCATCCCTGAGCCGTGCGACCCGTGCGACGCGGGCTGGGAGCGGCGCGCCGTGGAGCGCCGCGCGCGCCAGCTCGCCGAGCAGATGGCCGAGCAGCTCTACCAGCAGCGCGCCGACCAGCTCACCAAGAAGGCCAAGGACATCGTCAGCTCGGCCGTCGCGTGCCAGTGCCAACCGAAGTTGGCTGAAGGTTTGTTACACTCGAAACGTTAAATTAAAAACTTTGTCGAAACTCGATAAAATCACTCAGCTCTTGATATGAAGAAATTTTTCCCAAGGAACCCTTTAACAAAAACGAAAAAATATATTTAAAAGGTAAACTTACCGCCCAGCTGTTGCCTACGTTGTACAGAAAGGTACAAGATTTTCATTGTTATCGTTAGGCTGAATTCTACACTTTCTGTAGATCAAAAGAGGTCAATTTGACTGCAATATTATTTTAGACTAATTTATAACTTTAAAGCAATTCAATTGTCTATGTCAATGAAACGAAAAAAAATGAAACTCGACAAAGAGTTTTGTTGAGTTTCTCGTCTTTGGGATTTTTTTTTGTCATCACTATGAACAAGCGTTTGATCACCATCCTGCCTGATGTTAAGCAGCGATGTGGTCTACGAATATTTGAAAACAACTGCACATTATTGAACAAAACACAAAAATGGTACTGTGAAAGCCGGATACTAGTTTTTGACAGTGTTGACACCATTTAAAACACCCATTTCCTGCACAGGGACTTTTTTCTCCAACGACAGTAAACATTACAATTCGGCCAAAAATCAGATTTGCCACCCTACGGTTCAAAAACAAATATGATGAATGTAATGTTTTCCTTGTCATAAATAACAGCGCCGCCTTGTTCATGTTATAGTGACACAGGAACTAGTGACGAAGGAGTTTTCCTGAAAATAACAATCACAACAATAAAATGGACAAGACCAGGAGTTAATTGAGAGAAATTGGAATTCTTTTGTGTGCATAATACTTATACAGATTTAGAGTATCTGAGTGGTCAGTAACAAAGGCATTTAGTAGCATATTAAAACTTATGATAACTTTAATGAGTGATTTATTAAATACAAAACCACTATAAGTCACGTGTCCGTCCGGTGTCGTGATAAATAATTGTCATCTTACGTACATTACAAAATAGCTGATAGATACGCTACACAGAGTTAGTCGAGTACTGTTTTGTACAAAAAAAATTATGCAGAAATATTTATTGATTGAGTCATCACCGCGTGGTCTAGAGAGAGATGTGTTGAAAGGAAAATGTAATACTGGACATTTCACACACCTCCACGAATTGGCTTAAAATTCTACGGGATTCTCTGATGACCCGTCCACAGTACGCATACCTACGTCTACGTAGACATAATTACAAATTCTGCTTCAAATTATTCGGGAGAGAAAGGTATAAATGGCTAATGTCCAATGGGACCTATGAGTCGAGGAGGCACCATGTCCTCTTTACACTGTCGAACCCATTATTGATTACAGAAGTTAGTTTATGTATGGACCTAATTAAGGTAACACGTACATTATTGTCACTATACACTGCATTAAAATCGCGAGGGCACGTGTCAAAAAGTAATGATAAAATTATTATATTATAAACGAAGAGTTTATTTACCTATTTAATTTATTATTTGTCTGGATTTGATGAAATTTAATTTTATACTAAACACAGGTTCCTTGAAGCGTATTCAATTGAACAATGGAATCAAAACAGTTGACCAGCTTCGCTAAACCCAGTGTTAATCAATTGTTTTTATTCCGTAAATAATTATTTAATAATTTAATTCCGCATACAGCCTCTCTTATCTACTCTTAAGTTTAACGAACATCTCTCTCGTATTCATCCATCACGGGTATAAGGTTCCGTTTTAAAATACAAAATCTATCTACATCAGTGCACACCATATAGGCAAAAAGACACTGCCTACCTTAGTATTTTGGCTTCCCGACCTAATAATAGAGTTATTGCCAGATCTTTCTTTTTCTGTACTCACGACATAGGCTAATGAAGGTCCTGTGTTTTGTGGGTGAGTAGATATGCAGGTAAATTTATTTCATAAATACAAGTTACCTATACATAGGTGTGAATCCTTGGGGATTACTGCCTACCTTGTCGTAAAAGCCAGTGCACGCCACTGATCTACATGGTAATGAAATACCTGTAAGTATGGTATTTGAATCTAAATTTGTTCCAGCCGTATTCCAGTGCAACATAGAGCCACCAACCTTCATCAATATGAAGCCGCCGGTCTCGGAGGAGCCACTGAAGACGCGCGCTCGAGTAAGCGACGGTCCTCACGGGGGCTCTGAGACCAGTAGCCGTAGAACACGGGCGAAGCCGCGGGCGGAGCTCGACTCTAGGGCCACCCCCACGTCGCCCTCACAGTGGCAGAAGGCTCAACACACCTGCGCGCTGTTGCAGTCACAAGTTGAAGCATTGCAAAAGGTTTCTGATTTGAACTTTGTACCTATGTGGAGTATTATAATAGAATTACGGCATTATGTGTACTGACGGACCTCAGGTAAAATGATTTTAGTGGGTAACTGTTGATTTTTGGGGGAATCATAATGAGTAATGTAGTAATAATTGTTCTAAATAGGGTTTTTGACTACTATGAATATATGGATCAAACGGTTTTTAGCATAAAAGTATACATTATTTTGAACCAATTTAGCCCACACGTAAAAGAAAAATATTTACGATTAATTAGATAAATCAATAATAAAATAATAAAAAAATCACGTTTGGTCATATGATTGAAAACGCACGAGATTGGTCGAATCTGGTGTCACGTCACCTGCGTGTATACGGTGAATGTCAATTGGAGGTTTTGTACGGTGCAGTTTGCACCTTTAGCGGTTTGGCGGTTGGTGGTTTGTTTAAAATTTGATGGTGATTTGCATAGAAAATATATAAATTTATAAGTAGTTATTCAAATTGCATGTGTATTATGGTACATTGAATAATTTTAGCAAATTTTCTAAAAGTAGTCAAATACCCTATTACTGATAATAGTTTCGCTGTATCCTACTAACCTTCTCTACTTTTTGTTAAACTTACTTACCTTACTTCTATTAACTTAATGGGGAAAGTCAAAAAGCCTCGTTATTTCACGTTTTCTCTTAATCCCATTTCGTAGCTGGTTACGAAAAGGAAGAGAAGGTAATAAATAGTAAATCTTTACATTGTGGAATGCAAATAAATAATTTGAATTTGAATTTGAGAATACTTAAAAGAATTTCGTAGTCAATTAGTTTGTAGTCGAAATGAGTCTATTTTTCCCGTGCCGTAGCCAGCTACATAATGAGACTAAGCCCGCGTTTTCCATGTGGGCATGCAGTAGGTAGGCTATGAAGCACGCCAGTATTCCATTAAGAGTGAGACAGAGGTAGGCATAATTGAATTGAGAGATTGAATCATAATAAAACTTAGCACTCGGTGGGGTTCTAGTAAAACATTTCCCTGTGATCTGTTTTTTGCTATAAAGAATTTCTAAGGAGTCTGAGATAATGCTTTGGGACGTATTGTGAGATATTTCTACTATATGGAAATGGGTCCATATGTATTCTTTCTGTCGAGTGGAATAATCGAAAATGTTTTATTTAATGTCAGTTTTCTTTCAACGGTATTATAAACGCCTTAGTATTTACAACATACATTAATAACGAGCTTTACAGTATTTAGTGATACTTTGCTATTTCTTTTTTACAGGAAACTATTAAGAGACAAGACTTAAAGGTTATGGAAGAAAACATAGTAAAGAATTTGCAACGCACGGTACGTATATGAAAGTACATTAGTAAATTCGTACTAGTATTTATTACAGATCAGTATGCAGTATATACTGCGTCATACTAAGCCCCTTACATTTAAAAAAATCTATATTATGTATATCGGCTCTGATGGAGCATTGTAAATTGTAGCTTAAACAACATATCGACGGTCCCTATTAAGATAGTCGGATCTACAAAACGGAACATGTTGAAGAGTGAAGATAGAAGTTAGTTTTGTATATTAAAACTAAACTACTTGTGTTACATACTTCAAATTTACAACAGCTTATAATCCTTACGTGATGTAATATACTTATAAGTTTATAGATCTTAATATCGCCAATCTAACGGAGAAAAGTACATATTCCTAAAATTGCACTACCGACATTTTTAATTGGGACCATCGATATGTATGGCCGTGAAATATAGAGAAATATAGTTTCCGAAAAGCGCTATTGTACCCAGAAATACTGCACGAAAAAACTGGTGCAATGTCATTTGAACATTTTCTGTACCTATACGTCGGCAGGTCGTTAAACTTTCCTATAAATTGGAAATTCGTGGCTAATTACGTAAACGTCTAGTTGCGTGATTTGTTTTTATATTTCGATATCAATAATAAATATCATTTTGCTATACTCTACAATCAGTAGGTACATAGTATAAAACAAAGTGTCCTTCCGCTGCCCGACCGTATGGTTAGATGTTTAAAACTACGCAACGGATTTTGATGCGGTTGTCAATTGTAGATTGAGGGATTCTTGAGGAAGGGTTTTATGTAGGTATAATAGCAGAGAAACACTGAGAAATAATGTATAGTGGCAAAGCAACGTTTGTCGGGTCAGCTACACACATCAAAAGTGTCTAGGGATCAAGAACATTTTTATCTCTAAAAAAAATCTAATTTATTTAAATCAAATCTAATCTCCTGGATTGGTCTCCTAACTAATTCCCCATGCCTTTATCAATGACCTATCACCGCATTTTGAATAAAATTAATTGTAATTAATTAAAAATAATTTGTAAAATAATAATAATTCTTGATTGCAATCTTCTAAAATGTACTTGATCCCTAGACACTTTTGATGTGTGTAGTTTTAGTTAAATCAAACAGTTAAAGATACGTACAACCTAACTACATATACATATGCATTATACCTAAGTAGCTACTAAACAATGACTGGCTAAATTGGAAGTCTTATGTACAATAAAACGCGAAAGAGGTTTATAACATGCAAAATGCTTATTAAGTACACATGACAGAATCTTCGTCAGAATGATTCCCGCTTTTAAACTGAAGTAGCTAAACAATAAATAAGCATTTGCTACGATTATAATTTGTCAGTGAGCATCATCTGGGTATATAGACAAACAACGTGTACCATGTTTGTTCCAATATAGTGTTATCTATATAAATTGTACAAGTCACTGTTATAAGTACCTACATAATAATTATTATAGGTGACATAATGATATTATCATAATGGTGACTTGCTATGATAATAATTAAAGTAGAAATATGCAACAAGTATCTCACTACCTACCTACTTACTTATATACATACATATTTATCCTTTATCTTTCCTATCTTAACTACGCCAAACACATAAAGAAATGCAAATATATCGATAGACTGATACGATCAGCTTCTGAGTAGCGATCTAAAACTAACCTATTTATATATTACATATATATTACTGGTTCTGGATATCCGGAATCAGAGGAATTCTAAGAACCACTGTTGAGCTCCTTCATGTTCATGTCATCAAGCATATTGATGGCCGAAGGAAGTGATAATTGGTTAGTTAGTTTTTCTGGGAATTTTTCGCAACACGGCAACCAGCATGCCTGCATGCTCAATCTAACCACCGAAGCTACTCCACGAAGCCAAGTAGTGCTCTTATATCATTCGTGGCCTCGTGTAGGGTAGGATGTAGGTTTTGGAGACCTTGGTGCATTGCCCTGTCTGATACTCGTATCACGTGAATATACACTCCACCCTCCCTAGCACAGCGCTCCAAGAAAAAAGTGACAAGATGCGCTACGATTTGTTGAAACAAGCTGAGTCGCACGAAGAGTGACATAACAGCCAGCATGTCGTGTCTTTCTTGACGCCCTTGCTGGGCCTGAAGGAGGAGTAAAATATGTTTCCTGGCTCTCCTTCATACTCTGCCCGTGACGCCTATATTGGACGGGTATTTTTTTACTGGACTCTCTCCAGGTCTCCACCTACGACTTTTCTCAGCTGGGTTTTGCGGACATTAAGTAGAGTCCTGGTTAGTTTTTTGTTTTGTCTAAATAAGATTTATTTTGTTTGCCACATGCAGGCAATGCCTTCCTAATGTTTTGGTGTGGCTATTGATATTTCCGCACTACTCCGTTAGCAATTGGTGACATTCCTGTATCAGGCGGGAGGTGTACCTTCGTTTTACAGAGCTTGTGGTACTGATTTGCTCCCTGATAATATTCTTACGTTTGTATTGCTGTGTGATAAAGAGATAACACTAAATAAAAATACCCCAATGGATCGAAGTGTATTCATATGAGGACACCCGGTAATCAAGATAAGATAAGGGGAGAATAATAAAACGATCGAATAAAAAACATCTTTGCAACTCATAATGCGATACTGTTTTAATTTTATCATAAGCGGTATGAATTTGAGTTAGCAGATAAATAACTTAAGCAACAACGAATATCGATCAATAATAAAATCCGCATAAAGCTTAGAAAAAGTGGATTGTAATTTAGTACTGCAATTATGATTTATTTAAGATACTAAAATTATAGCCGTGCGACTAAATTACTAAGTTAGCGATTAGAAGTTACAGACTGGATAATTACAAATTTAAAATAATCAAACAAAAATAGAGCTGACTTGAAGCAGTACTAGTCACCCACCCTTACGATATTCTCAGGTTGAAAGCTAAAACATTGGGATTTTTTTTAAACTTCAAAAGTCGAGGTTTTCTGACAGCTGCTAAAAGCCAGTTCCTTAAACAGTCACGCTGAGTTGCAGAAAGGAGTTTTATAGAACAATGGGCAAAATTATATGAACCTTGGGTCCAGTGCTGTAGCATTGTGAGAGTCATACTTATTAGTTAATAACACACATGACTAAATGAAAAAATAAAGAACGAATATAGAACCTATGTTTAAGGCTATTGAAATTATGAAATTATGTGAACCCTCCCGACATGGCCTCTCTCGCACTATATAACAATACACTAGAGGTTTCAAAAAGGGCCCATTATTCTAGTGACTTTATATTTGAATGGACCAATAAATCTGATAATTCATTAAAATTTAAAGTCCATTTCAAGGGTAGGGTTGATACATATCTGACGGACGTTGCGTCGAACGTATCATGGATTGTATAATGATTGCATCAACGCATTATCGGTTAAGTGTGAACGTTTTTTGTATAATTATATATTTATCCATTTGGCGCTACGCGACCGATAATACATGACGTATCTTCCGTCAGATACCCTTAATGCTTCTTTCTGAAACTCAGCGTAAGTCAATGGCAGACTATTCTAGGCTCACCCCCTGTCACGTTGGGTTAAATACGCTTGGTGAACCGTGGGTACTTGCTTTAGCAAGTGCCTCTGCCTACCCCTCTTTGGGTTTTTTTATTTTTATTTATTTAACCAATTACTATTACTTTATTAAAAGGGGTGAAGAAGTTTTGTACTAGAGGACGTTCCGCGATTTTATTCGCATAGTTTAGGTATTCCATACACACTATAACACACTCTACTCACCTTTCCCCCGCTATATGCAGCGTGCAAAAGAAACCCCAGCAATGGTCTTAAAAACGTTGTTGGGCTCGTCAATATGAACAATATTCACTACAGCGACAAAAAAATGAAAAAGACAAAAGATTTTCGCACAGAAGCAGGTGCTCCGTGACAATATTATACCAATCTGTCGCCAGAACCGCTACCCATTGACGATGAAAAATTGCCAATTGGACAACGTTGATTGAATAACAAGTGAAAATTAAGGCTTGACACTGGTTTTGTACCCTTGAGTACCCTTCAACGGCCAAGTCACACAACACTAACTATAAACACAGTAAGTAACCTTAGACTTGGCACGATTTTGTCTAGATTTCATTAATTTTTAGAGATGAGCAAGCAGCTCCATCGAGACTTGGCTAGTTTTTTTACAGAATGTTTTTGGTGGTTTTTTTTTCATTTTCCCACATTGTCGCCATAGCAAAAGTTCTTCTTATTGACGAACCCAACAAATTTCTAAGACCATTGCTCTGTTTCCTTTTACACGCAGTATAGCGACGCGTCCCACAGGATCGGGATTAAATATATCTTATATCATTTATCCTGGTCTTAAGCTTACTCCCCATCAATTTTCAGTCTAATCCGTTCGAACGTTCTTGATTTATAAATAGTGTAACTAACACGACGTTTTTATAATAGGTAGTTAACCAAAATGTAAAGATCTAATTAAAGTTTCCGAATAACGCTAAAACAATACTATTTTGAGGTTATTATTGTGTAATTACTAGTGTCAAACTAATTACTGACAACTGTTAATAGGCATTAACAGGCGTCATGCCGATGTGACTTCGCTACTGCTGTTATGTGTTTGTTTTCTATCGTTGCGGCAAAGAAATACCATGCAAATATATTACTACTACTACTAATAATAATAATTATACTACTAAGTACCAGGTCCACTAGTAACTGAAACAAATGATCATCCGCAACGAAGCTTCGTCATAAAACAAGAAACATCATTTTCATGCTATATAAAACTATATTCAGTTATAAAGTTCAGTTGGTATATAGCGTCTGTGGTCCAGTTGGTCGGATACTTGACTTGTAACCGGGAGGTCGCGGGTTCGAGTCCGGCTACTGTACCAATGGGAGTCTTTTCAGAGCCTAAGTATGCAACGTAACGCTCGTACGGTGAAGGACAACATCGTGATGAAACCCGCACACCACAAGGTGTGTGAACCCTATAACGGCGATGGGCTCACCCCCTGTCACGTTGAGTTAAATACGCTTGGTGAACCGTGGGCATTTGCTTATTATGCTTATTTGCGTGGGCATCAGTTACAAACTTCACAATAAACAATTATTTCTCTACTGTAAGTAAATGTACAGATATAAGATGTGCCTGTTATCCCATAAGAGGTAAGCCATCATTAACAATCACCCACATCAACCTTAACCCTTAATCAAACAAAGGCTAGTATATAGCCACTTGACCAACACATACTTTGAACCTTATTGAATGTCTGCACTGGAATTATCTGAAGATTTCAGAGAAATTATCAGATACTAATCACATAAGGTATGTAAAACTACAAGACACACATATTATACCTATTTAAACATTAAACAATAATTTCAAATTGTACTTAAAAGCTAGAATGTGTGAGAAACATCACCCGGGATTATGTGATGGAGTCGTAATTAGAATAACAAACGTCGATAGAGTCCAAAATCCATTAGAAACACACCTAACTTTGTCTCATTAAGGGTTAAAGCAACTAATGTGATGTGTTAGCCTGTTCCCTATCGAGTGTACACAAATTTCTGTACGCTGGTTACGTAAAAAGTTTTCCTTCTTTCTCTGCTAAAGCACTGTGTAATTGCGTATTTATTAAATGTAGGCACAAATTCCATTCGTGTTCTTCCATATGTTGCACCTTAAAAAATAACTATAGTCAATCACCTGTAAATATAAAGTGTAAAATAATATGCAAATATAACTTATTCTTTGTTACAGGAAATAATTAAAAAAGATGATCTACGAACGTTAGAGGAAAATATCGTAAAAAATCTTCAATGGCTAGTAGGTACCTTTTTATTTCAACTATTTCACTTAAGTATTTCATTATCTGTCCGTATGGCTTCTTGTAGCCTTATTAGTCAAATGTATTTGATGGAAGATTCAGAAGAAATCGTTGCCTTAATGAGTATCACAAAAATCTTCAATTCATTTCAGAAGTCTGCCGAAAACACAGATGATTCTGTATTAAGAAAACCTTTGTGTTCAACCAATGCAACGGTAACAAAGAAAATTCCTTACAGTAAAAGAGTGTCAGAACCTCTGACGAAACGAAAGGCTATATGTTTGAATAAGGCTACTAAAACTACATCACCTTCCCGTCTTTGTAATAACGATAAGCAAATAGATAGAATAGCTCGATCTTATGCCGTAAATTTATGCTTGTGCGGCGATCAAAAGGGATTCAATAAATATCAACAAGGTACTGTTTTAAAAGACTCTGATCAAACATCAGTTGATAAAAATACCGCCAAACTTGAAAGAACAGGATCGAGTCTCAGACAAACGAAACCAATAACCAGCCTCCCAAGTGCTGAGGTACAAAATCCAAAAGGTTTTCAAGAAAAAATAGACGAGTTATTCTGTCCTAGTGAATGTGTGTGTTTCCATAAAGTTCCCTCTGGCACATCTATCGATAAACTTTTAGATACTCTTAAGCGATGGAAACACGACGACACTGACGAGTTAATAAATGACAATGCTTTGATTACAAAAAGAATTAGCAATGTAACATTTTCGAATGAACAAACAAAGGCAAAAGACCTTTGCGGTAACTTTTGTAATAAAGAATCAAAGAAGAATGACTTTAAAAAGTTTAAACAACCAACCCCAAGTGAATCTGAATATATGGGGGACGTAAATTTAGAGAAAAGTTACGAGACTTGTTGCACATGTATAAATTCAAAAAACGAAGAATCTTTGATAACTCAAACACCTGGAGCTTCGTGTAATTGCACGTGCGCAACAGCAAAAGAAAATACTGACGAAGAATTTCCTGTTAAAAAAAAGATTCCGCATGTAACAACTAAAGAAATAAATACTAATACGGAATTCAAAAGCACTAAAAGCAAATATTGTGGAATGGAAAAATGTCATTCGGAAGATTCTTCTGAATTTAAAGTAAATTTTTTAGGAGCTACAGTCACTGATAAGATCAGTGATAGACAAGTGAAGGATACAGCGACCAATGTACAGAAATCATTAACTGATAATTGCAATTGCACAACAAAAATACTTGACAGTAGCGATAAATCAGACACCGAATTAAAGAATTTGGAAGTAAATACCTTTCAATTGCTAGAAGAACATTTGAATAGTAAAATAGCTGACATGAATAAAAACTGCGATGTATCTTGTATGCCAAAAGAAGAGGTAAATCTTATATTCTCGTCAATGTTACAAAAAATAAAAGTTGTGATTTCTGATTGTGTAAATGAAAAACCAGGATGCCAATGTAAAGGCGATAGTAATAAAACATCAGTGTCAAGTTGGAATAGAGCTTACTCGCTGCTTCAGGAGTATTTGAAAACTAAACTTAAAAAAGCGGAATGTATGTGTACAACTAAGAAGAAAGAAACTATCTTACCTGAGTTGCTTAGTAAAGTATGCAACATGATTGAAAGTGATTTTGAAAAATTGAAGGAAATATGCTCCTGCAAAGTGAACATTTCAAATGTGAACTCCACATACGACGCTTATACTTTACCGGATAAAAATATTCCGGAAAAAGGACCAGAACTAGAAATTGGACAATGTATTTCTGAACTCTGTGTATGCGAACCCCATACTTCATCTAAGCCAGTTTCGATACATTGTATGGTTATGCAAAATGTATCTGCGCAGGTTCCTTTAAAACTTGGTATGGAAGACAAACTTTGCGACGCAGCATGTGAATATGGTTCTAAAATCTTACAAACAGAAATAATACAGAAAAATGCGTCAGTGAATTTGTTATTAGAAAAGGCAGATTTCAGTTGCGCATGTGGTTGTTCGCAGAATAGTCCATTTTTGGAACTCTATGGTCATCCAAAGACCATGGTTTATACTTATACAGATGGTGAACGAAATAACACTGACGTTACTGGAGACGTTCTGAACAATGTGCATTTCTCGCCAGACAACGAATGCGTAGGTTCAGAACAATTAAGCCAATGCATAACGCCTCGTATACCGTATTTAGGATTTACGGTAGAATGTTCTTGTGACAAAAACTTGGGGACGTGCGTATGCTCAAAATCTCTTACTCAAAAAGATAACGAAAAAATTTTGGATATTTGGAAAACATTTGCATCTAGTAAAAAACATGTAGATTCAAAGACGTCCAGTTTAATCAAGCACTATATTAGAACAGACTCTGAATGTCAGTCGATTTTCAAATCACCCATAAAACTCAACGCAGAATCTGGAAATTATAGTGGAATGGGTAGCAATTTCTGCGACTCGAAAATTTCCGCTTCATGTGACGAAGAAATTGTATTGAAGAAGTCAAGGACTTCTTCAAAAACAACTAGGATGAACAACACGTTAGTGGGAGATAGTAAGGATGCTTTTTACGACAGTACTGATGACGTGCAATGTCTGGACAAGGTCTCTACTAAATTCCCAAAAAATGTATATTCTGTATCTAAAACACTAAATTCCAATCCCATAGCCGATAACCAGCCAGAACAATGTGATTGTAGTATGGTGCCGATTTGTCATATTAAGATGTTAATCGAAAATATTGAAAATAAACTAGCTTATTCAAAATGTACATGTGATAGTTTAAACCCTGATGTATGCCCTGTTCATCGTGCAACATGTTAACAGTTTACGACTTTTCGTGTTTGTGTCATTTGAAGTTAATGTAATGTAGGCACTAGTAGGTACAGTTCACACAAGGATCTGTTTACTTCAACTATTGTCGTATAAGTTTGGATTTATTTTTCATACATGTATGTAACATAATTGACAGTCGTTCAGTATCGGCAAAACGTGAAAGTTTTCTCTAGAGCCGGATACTATTATTTGTTAACTCACAGCAAACCTAATTTTCGATCATTCTACATATTTGTAGAACGAAATCCAAAAGTGTCTATGTGGAAAATATTACATACTCTAATTATAACAATTAAAGCCTTTAGTACCTAACTGTCGTTTTATTTTTATTTACTCATCCTATGTAGGTAGCTAATATACACACATATTTGCAGTGATATGGCTAATATGTAAGGAAGTCTGCTGCGATACACTTAAGGCCGGTCAAGTAGACAATGTTTTAGTGACACTTCCTGTGTCTCATCACAACATGCATATTGTGGTAGATCAATCCAGCTGTATCGTGCAATGTCCACTGGAATCCTACATCAATCCACCAATGAGTGGACACTGCATGCTAAAATTCACTGCGATCACCTCGCGGTCTCAACACCGGCGGAGAGGAGATCGCAGTATTGGTATCCCCCGTAAGCTGAACATCAAGATCCAATGTCGAACCCCGCGATCAAGGAGTTACTAAAATTAGGCAACTAGAAACGAGTGTCACAAAACAGCGAGATTGGGTGTTGTTATTTAAAATTGTAATTTTTTTTGAATCAATCTTGTACAAAATAACGTATTTTACTTATTTTTAGGAGAACTGGTGACGTGCATGAATGTTTGATAAGTAGGTATTCAATAAAGAAGAGATCACATTTAATTTGCACTTAATTGAATTTCAGAGAAACAATTAAGTTAATAAAATGCTCTTTTCACAGAACGTTTCCGCATATTTTTTAAAGGTGTCACTTATTTATTTAAAACTTCTTCTGCATACTTATTTCTTTATTAAGTTTGAAATCTGATTCTCATTTGTAATTCTCTATAACTAATTAGGGTTACTATAGCCAAAGGAATGTACGAGGTAGAATTAGATTGTTAGGTTGTAAAAACATCATATGCTGTAGATATGCAATTTTCCGATTATGCAGCTATTATAATACCTATAAGGTTTATGTAATGTGTGGTCTGTTAACAGAATAGTGGCCTTGTACTTGCACTGACTATAACTAGGAAGGTATACTCGTATACGTTATATAATACTATTTAATACTCTTGGTCCTCGTTGAATTATGTATATAATTATATGGTCTGCGTACACGCTCATTGCACTGGCTGTGACTGTGCTGTGGCTGAACGTCATTTATTAAAGAATTCTCGACATAAACGGTCAGTTTACTTGACTATCACAGTTTTCTGTCGTAGGATCTCGTTAATATTTGAGTCTAATAAAAGTATTATGACACGCCCTTCCAATTGTTTACAAATTATCAGCTAATTTGGTCGCCACAACGCTCAATAGTATCCGAACATTTCGAGTGGACTGTCGTGTTTAGCTTGTAAATGAATTGTTCGTATTTTATAAAAGTGTTCCATATATAATAAAAAATAGGCGTGTGTTTTATAAATATTTTGTGTGTTTAAAAATAATGGAGGATTCGGAAAAGACAGTAAAATATGAAGTCACGAAAACTAAGGAAAAAAGTAAATGCAGAAACCCGATCAGCTCATTGTTTATATGTTGGATTTGTCCCGTACTATGTAAAGGGAATCAGCGTAACTTGGAAGAGGAGGACCTTATAGATCCAGCGAGTAAGAAATATGAGTCAGACTACCTCGGAGATAAATTAGAAAGGTTTGGATTATTTTTTTCATTATTATTATGTAGTCTCTGGTAGAGTTCACGGGTCATGTTCGGTCCTTTTGAAGTTTCAACTTGTATACATGGATCAGGAAGCCTTAGTCGAGAAATTTTAGGTATTATTTTCACTGTCATGACGGTTGTAAATCTAGAGCCTGCATATTCGATAGACTCACCACCTAGAGTCATCTATGGTGATATTGCGAGTGTTATGTGCCACCTAGTCCTAATTGAGAAAACAACCCCTTTTCCTTTTTAAGGCTGTTATTTCATATTTTCATGTAACTACATAAAAAATTGTATAGGTAACTTAACAAGTGTTCTAACACTCTTGTTTTCTGTTTAAACATAGTGACTAAGGTGATTAGTAGGAATGCTGTTATTCTAACTTATGTACAGGAGACCACTTATCTCATCCAATGTTGCATTAGAAAAATAAAAATAAAAACGGCCATACTTAAATAGGAAAGTTGTTTTTGGAAAGGCCGACTTCCACAACAAAAACAGCATAAAGAACATCGATTCGTTTCACTTTCCCATTCGTCAACTTGACAAAAAAATTATAGTTACCGTTGAAGTATTACTTATTTGTTTGAAGACGCTTGTATTTATTATTTAATGTTTATGACATGATCGTTACGTACAGTCGGCCAAGAATCTGGTCTAACCATAAGGTTGAAACCCATATGAATGTCATTAGACAATGTTTATTTTACTCGTTACAATTCAACAACTCTATCTTATTGATGTTTTAGTGACACAGGAAGTGTCATCATTAATTATAGACCATTTTCTTGGTAGACCGTATCCATTCAACAATTTGGCGGGTTGTATCCCACTAGTTTCATTTTTCATTGTTATTGCTTTGGTAACGCCTAGCAAATTGCAATGGAAATTGTGGGATACACCCATTTGACGGGACAATAATTAAGTTTTGGACGTTAACAGGAAATGGCTGGAAGAATGGGAGTCAGCGATTCGTCAGGGTCGAGAGCCTTCCATGTGGCGTGCGTTGCGCAATACCTTCTGGCTTGGGTTCATGCCCGGCGCAATATTGGTTGCCCTCGGGCTTACAGCTCGGTGAGTACAAAAGAATGATATGAATGTTTTAAACAAAATCATTAATCTCACTACTTGTTGATATAATAGACTAGGCCACCTTAGTTAAAATATAATTTAGGTTGCGTGTATGAAACATGTTCAATTAGAGACATGTTTTTAGTAAAGCATGAACATTGTTTTTATTATTGTCGTCGAATGGTGTCAAATTTAACCTAATCGGAAAGAGTTAATACCAAATAAATTGTGCGTATTTACAGTGGCGATTTTGCTTTGATTATGTGATTCACTATTGTTATCAAAACTGATTAGATGACCCCGGCGATTTATCCCCCTGTTTATACTGTTCCCGTGGAAATCTTTAGCCTCTGTGTTTTTTCGATGTATAAGCTTATTGTAAAGGTTCATTGAAATCCGTCCAGTAGTTTTTGCGACAAGCATCCAAACTGTACTATAGTCTGGAGGCAAGTCCCGGGAAAATAAGTACCTACCTAATGAACAAGTGTGCTCGATCGTGGACCACGGATGGTGGTTAAACGATTGTTCGTAGTGCATTAAAAAAATACTTTCGCGTTTATAATGTTATATAAGGATTTCAATGCATGAAATATTTCAAAGGAAACCTCTTTTTTTCTTCAGGACACTGCAGCCGCTAATGTTCACGATGCTGCTGAACTTTTGGGCTGCAGACTCCAGCACCACGTGGCAGGAGGCCAGCTACTACGCCGTCGGGCTGCTCTGCTGCAACTTAATGTATTCCATGTGCAGTCACCATAACACATTGTTCATGGGCAAATTTGCCCTGAGGGTGAAGGTGGCATGCTCTTCTCTTCTATACAGGAAGGTTAGTTTGCTTCTGTTGATTTAATTCATGTTTAAACATACTGCTCTTTTTTATACGAGTATCATATAGCATAGTAGCTAGAGGTAGTAGGCCTTGAATGTAGTGGCTCAGGCTGTTCCGGGGGCCTTGGCAATAATGTGCGCGTGGTTACGGATTTAGTGCATTATTTTACACCATAAGAGTGTAACTAGACAGCTGCAACCTTAGTAGGGAATTAAAACACCTATTTATATATTAGAAATTTGCTAATTTCTTTAAAATAACCCAGAACTATTTCTATCCCGAATAGATGGTCCTGTAAACTTCACACTCCGCAATAAAAATAAACTTCTTCTACCCACTTCCAATAGGACTTAGAAATGAGCCTAATGATAAGAATTGTTTAATCAACCTCAAACAACTGTTAACTGAGAAAGCTTACCTACTATAATTTAAAAGAATACTTTGAAGACAACTTGTAAAAGCTTTCCCTGTCCTCTCCTCCATTTTTTTCTGTGCCATCAGGGTCTACAATGCTGTACTTGTATTAATTTATATTATTTTTATCATCTAATGCCATTGTGGAACGCAGTAGATTATTGAGTACATTTGTGACAATTAAGACTCTATGACGGTCTGATTAATGCCGCTCTTTATTCTAATTACAGTACAAATATTCATTAAAAAACTATAAGTATGTAAATACTTCTTGCACAAAAAAATCATCTCAATGTCACGTACATTTGGTTCCGAATAATGTGGGTTCTGCGATGTGGATGTATTAAATAGAGTTGATTATTTTTTTACACTCTACCAAGTACATACTGATGAACTGACGGACAAACCTTGGTTAACTCAAGGTCAATATTAAGAAAATAAAGGCCAGCATTGTGTTCGCTGTTTGTATTTGTATGACATGGATTTTTTTCTTTTTGATTTACTATTTGAGTTATTTAACATGGAAGTAAATGCAAAGATATGTTTCCACTTACTCATCATTTACCTTATAATATTATACCCAGATATATTGTTTCTCGCCATTTATAATGATAATATAATGAGAAATATTAGTCTAATTTTTGCTGTGTCACGTGTATCTTTGATATAAATGATAAAAAATATGATAAGATAATATGGACTAGGAAACTACATTTATTACGTTCAGTAGAAACGTGGAATTTTGATTAATGTGCGCGTATGCTTGTAACAATAATTCTTCAATTGAGTCGACATCTACGTAACTATTAAAGAGGATATTTTAAGTGGCCCCATTTATGGGGATCACCTACTTTGTTATTATAGACACAAACGAAATAATTAAAGAACTTTGGGCTGCTGCGCTGCTTTATTTCTATGTATTGTTTTACCAGATTTTGCTATTTTCTACCTTAACCCTTTACCAGGAAAAGGAAATATAGATCCCAGTTTAGTTTGAACCTTAGTCCGTTGAAATTAATTTAAAACAAACGGCCTGGTAAAGGGTTCACTTTCTGTTTACTTGTGGACGACGCTGGTAATGTTTGCTAAGTAGGTACTTGCCTGCATTTCACATTACAAAACGTACCTCTTTTTGCTACTAACCAAAACAAGCCTACGGTTTTGACTTTGTCATTGAAAACTTACTCGTATTAACAGTAGTAATAAGACAGTAATTTGTACAAAAATTTTTTTACCCTTTTTTTATACGGATTTTTTAAACTATTATATTGGGTTATTAAACTATTACAAGGTTAAATCAGAAACATTGGCAAAACCCATGATAGTCACTCAGCCCGTGGTATCAAACAACTTTTTTCAAAGAACACTAGGTACATATGTCAAAAACGAAAAAAAATTTCATACCAACTTACCGATCAGCTGATTGCCACTTTATATGATGCGGTGAAATATTGTTTTCGTTTTTGACATAGGGGCTTCATAAACATTTTTAATTTAACGTTGTATTTTGTTAAGTCAGGAAATTAGTCTTGTTTTCCTGGCAATAAATCGTATGTTCCTGTATTGCATTTCAATTGGCTACTTAGCCGTCTTTAGGAGTAATTTATATTAAATTATGACATAAATCCAGTAACGATTTTATATGGTACCTAATTTTGCATATTATTATATTATTTTATAACACCTACATATGCTAAATAATATCAATTAAACTGACATTTCTGCATGTATTATTTTGTACTCCTACCACTCTAAACAACACGCGTGTAGTATTATTAATTATAACTAACCAGTTCATTCGATTTGTTTACGTAACTGTTTAATAACATACAATCAGTTTAATATAAATAAAATAATATACATGCAAAATAATTTCAATTAGACCTTGCACTGGGCATTGAGTGGCGAATTTACCATAACTCATAGTCTTTTTAACTTTACCTACTACCAGGAAAATGCAACGATTCCTATTTCGCTTACTTTTTTTACATTATTGTCTAACTCTTTGGGATTTTCAATTCCCAATGCAATGTATCGCTTTATTTACCTAAATGTAACTGTTTATTTACTACATACAAATACAATTTATCAATACTAATACATAAACAATTAAATAAATATTTCCATGACATTGTTACATACGGTCATCTGACCCCAAACTAGTATACCCTTTTTTTACATGGGGGAATCCTCATGGACACCCCTGGCTGCCATGTGCTACATCCATAATGTTTGTTTTGGTGCACAGCTCTGCACAACTCTCAGAATGCTGCGCTCCATATTCCGTTGGCAAATCCCTAGGCGGTACTTTTGAACGTCTGTTAAAGACCCAGTCTGAGCTCCGTAGGTAGGTATGTATAGGTACGGTGCACATGATCAATTGCTTGCGCTTTAAACAATGTACAATTCACAAAAACGTTTGTACTTTCCTTGTTGACATTTCCGTGACGCGTGCAAAAGACAAAACAGTGTGTATGTTGTTATCTGTAGGATTCTATTCGATTCGATGGACGATGGGGTCACCACCGTCACATTGAACTTCCTGTCAGGTTTGGTTAAATACCGTGGGCATTTGTTTAGCGCCTACCGCGCTTTGGGGTTAAAAGGCAGGAATAGAATAGAATAAAAAACGTATACAGTGTATATTTTTCTATTAACTTTTAGAGTTTTCAATAAATGTATGAAACTCTTAAACTAAAAGTATCGTATTCTGGACAACCTTACTGTGCGTGTGTGTGCGGAACAAACAAACAAAGTCACTTTCCCATTTATAATATTCGTAAGATCCATTGATTTCTACTTATGCAATCAATTAAACATCATGTATATTGTCATATGCTTACCTATATGTTGATGTCAAAACATTATTATTATTATCTTGACTATACAACAAAAATAAAAAAAGTAATTAGGTTGTTGGTATGAAGAGGTACATTTTCTTTTTTTGTTTTTGATAAAGGATTCCTTAGGGAAAGTTGTTTGTTATTACAAGGCTGAGTCGGAGTAAGGAGTAATTAATATAATCGGATTATGCACACATTTTAAATTAAACTTTATATAGATATTCTATTACCCCTAAGAGAAAATCTTCAAGAGCCATTGGATAGACCGCACAGATACTTTGTAGACGACCCCGAGATCTTTTCTAAGCTTGTAATCGGAAGCATAAAAACATCGCAACATGTACAAAAAAAAGCATTATGTACTTATGCCAACAGCCCGATATGGCAGGCCTCAGTCAGGTGTCAGTGATACAATAAATGTTTCCGATTATTGTATATTATGTATGATTATTACTAAACCCCGTTTTATCGTCAGATATCCCAATGGTTAGAAGTTTTAGATAAAATACTTTAAATTTTTTTATAAATGAACTAATTTTATGTTTTATAATTACCCCATCAATCAGATGCCACCAAAATGCTGCATAGATAACGGAGTCTATATAGTATACTACATTTTATTACCTTAGAAGCATAATTTAAATTTTAATGAACAATAATTAATAATCTTATGAATTGAACGTCTGTTATTCCATACGGTTGGTACTTATACATTATTATTATATCATTTTATCCTTGACTATAATTATATTCTGATTGTTTAAATGTGCAAAGACGTGCGTACTACGGCGACAGCGTCTTGGATGATATACGATTTAATGAATGCACCAATACCTTAATATCGGGCAGGATGGTGGTCAAACGCTTGTTCATTGCGTTTTTTTTAAAGCTTAATTAATTAGCAGCTACAGTACATGGCTATAAAATATTATCCTAATATTATAACGCGAAATTATGGATGTTACTCTGGGCGTGGGTTTGATTCCCACCGCTGACAGGTACTTAGGTGACGAGCTTTAAGTACTTGTTGGATGCCTGGGTGTTTTATTTATATAAGTATGTATTTAAAAGAAAAAAAAAATTATTTAAGTAAGTATATTTCGTTGTCTGAATTCCATAACACAAGTGCTTTGGCTACTTAACATGGGATGAAGGCAATGTGTGTGTTGTTGTGAAATATTTATTTATTTATTTACTCTTTCACGCAAAAACTTCTCAACGAATTTCAAGTTACCAACACTTTAGGCCCGTATTCTAAACCTTCCTCACGAGTACAAGCCCCGTAGCCCCGTAGTATTAAAATAACATGGAATACACTGTGTGACAGTGAAAGCGCTATACCACTCATCTAGCGCTGTCCCTGTCAACGTAAACAATATTACTTTTAGATGTTATGGTACGGCCGCAGGTCTCTCCTATAATTAACGTTTGTCTTACCGTGCGTTTCCAACGACGAAACATGTACGAGAAAAAATGTTCGACATGGACCTAGTGGTCTGGTCATTTGTTCCTAAAATACGACGTAACCAGCGTACATACTATGTCGAACAAAGTTTTTTGTGAATATTTGGCCGGCCAAAACGTGTAATCTTACGCTAACATGCTTGTGTAAAAGATACAAATTTTACCTGATGATAATTGAGTACTGATTATTGTTTCAGAATACCAAAATAATTGTATGGTATCTAAAGACAATAACCGTAATTCAGGCAAGACGTGTTTTGAAGATAGCATTTTAAAATCATCGAGTATATCGCAAAATATTTGCTGTTTACCTACATTATGTTTAGGTTAGCCAGCTGTCCTGATTAAAAATGGATTCATCGGAGTATTATCGTCATGACTTGCAATAGGTCTTGTTGTTATTATATATATTAAGGTAAATACATTGACATAATTATGAGTTATAAAACTACAGAGTTGTTTTATCAATAACCTCTTTTTTATCTATACAATAAATGAATTGGGACCGTTGATTATTAATCAAATATTTCGAGTGCCATGATCTTCCGTGGCAATCCATTACGATGCATCTTCTCTACTTTTGACAGAATCAATTTGAATTTGGATTTAGATACCTATATGAAATTACTAGCTGTGCCACGCAGTGTTACTCGCATCCTCCCGTTCCCGTTGGAATTTCGGGATAAAAAGTATATTTCATTTTGGAAAAACGTAGCTTTCTTTTAGTGTACGAATCATCA
>SJJU01072313.1:0-22940 GCA_012932125.1 Conopomorpha cramerella
ATCTTTCTTCAGGAACATAAAGTACATACATCACACCTAGTGAGGCCTTGTTTATATATATGTACACACACACACACACACACAAACACAAATCTGACACAACATTCTCTCACACATGACAAACTCACACATACACAACTAAAAACTGGGTTGTTGCTTTTCAATGTTGCTGCAGTTCCTAACTTTGGTATTTAATCAAGATGAATATTATGTATACAGTTGCATGATATTACTTTGACAAGTTGAACCGGGTGTTTTGTTTTGTCATAGGATCTCCATATTTGGTTAGGGGTTTTGTTTGCAAGAGTCCTTGTTTACCAACTTTGAAACTGGGAAACATTTGAACAATAAAAAAATGTTGTACACACTCCACACCTTTTAGTTACAAAAATGAAAATCAACGATGCAAATCATTTGCCGCTACAATGCCAGAGCAATGCTACTACCAGTGTGTAATAAACTTAGGCCCCAGGACTAAAATGGTATGCCTGCACTACTAATAAGGCTTTATTGTTGAGAAGGATTACAGACTTAAGTCATCTTTAGGGATTATTTACGTTATTACACTAATGAATGAACATGACTTTGCATTTTGTTATGTTGACGTCACATACGACATGTCCTGGCAATGACATTGCTGAATGGAGACATCTGCCAAAGCTGACCAAATATTTGACAATCGTAACCACAAGGCAGTGAATAGAATTTACTTTCATACATTCATTAGTGTTGTTTAATTCAACATTACTGTTCTGGAATACTAAAGAGATGAAATTTGTAGACAATGAGTCAGTCGGAGTATAATTGCGTGGCGATTTTTCCTGTTTACATTTTACTTGCATAGTCCTATCTCTTTTGCACTAACGGTTGTTTGTTGCCGCGTGAAACGGACGGTTATAATGACATAGATGTATACGTATAATGCAAGAACATAATGTTGCTATATGCATATACCTATGGCGTTTTAAAAACCAATTATTACTACATAGAAAAAGTCGGTAGTTTAATTCAATTTGACAAAAAAAAATGTTACATACACATTACGTTGGTTCCTTGTATTTGTGAATATATTTTCGGTAGTGTAGAGGTTTTATGTTTTGCTAAATTTACAGACAGGAAACACGCTGTTTTACTTCATCGTAGAAGCGTTGTTTAGCGTACATATAAAGTTGTGTAATGGGGAATTTTCTTTGACATTTTTCTTACAGATTTTCGGGCAAAGAATTCCAAAGTTTGACACTAATGACAGTTCTCCGCATATCCTCGGCAGTGTAGAGGTTTTATGTTTTGCTTAATTTACAGACAGGAAACACGCTGTTTTACTTCATCGTAGAAGCGTTGTTTAGCGTAAATATATTAAGTTGTGTAATGTGAAATTTTCTTTTGACATTTTACCGACAGTTTTACAGATCTGTCATTACTGTCATACTTTCCAAACAAAGTGGTCTAATAAGTCGGTAGGAGTACTTGTCTATGGGGAACTTTCTTTGACGTTAATTTATCTGACAGATTTTCGGGCGCAGAACCGTCACACAAAGTTTGACAGTAATGACAGTTCTCCGCGCGAAAATGTGCCAGAAAAACGTCAAGGAAAATTCCCCATTACACAACTTAATATGTGTACGCTTAACAACGCTTTTACGATGAAGTAAAATAGTGTGTTTCCTGTCTGTAAATTAATCAAAACATAAAACCTCTACACTACCGAGGATATGCGGAGAACTGTCATTAGTGTCAAACTTTGGAAAGTATGACAGTAATGACAGTTAAAACTGTCGGAAAAATACCCCATAGACAAGTACCCCTGCCGACAACCTCTTGCGAGTCGTGTGACCTAACGTCTAGGGCGCAGTTTAGTAGAATGTAGATCACACACAACAATTACGCTGCGCTGCAGTAACAAACTTTGCTAGTAGTCCAAGGCCCCGTCGTGTACGTGTGTGCACTTGTTTACATCGCCGTTGATAAAGAATGTACCTAGCTGTTGTATGTGCATGTGTGTGCTATGTACGAGCTGGGAACGACCGCGTTTCCACACCCCGGCCTTACGTGCTGCATTCATATGACACACACACACAAATTATGTATATAATACTAATGGACGCCCCGCGATTTCATTCGTGTAGTTTAGTAGTACCTGCATCACAAATTTCAAGCGTCTAGCTAGAGCCGTTTAGATTTTTCATACAAAAGAAATTTCTCGTTTATTCCCGTTCGCGTGGGAATTTCAGGAATTCCTTTCTTAGTGCGCCCCTATGGTACCTAAGCTACGTACGTACCAAATTTCAAGTGTCTACGTTACGCCGTTTGGGCTGTGCGTTGGTATGTCAGTCAGTCAGTCAGCTTTTCCTTTTATATATTTAAGATATTTATTCCGGTACATATGTAGAAAATATTTATTTAAATGGGTCATTCGAATCTGTAGTTTAGACATACAATTTGTCGTTTAAGTCCCTAGAAACTAACGAAAATAAGTCACAAATTCACTAGTCAACAGGAAACTAAAATAATATTATTCAGTACGCTGTTTTATACTTTTGAGAAAATTACAAGGAAAATTGTTCAAATATCTTCTGTCACATTTAGCTAACATAATATGTCACAGGGCCATGCGGGTCGATATGTCAAATATTGTATTTTTTTTTCATAGTACATATTTAACTACGTCAAAAATGCACCGTCTGTATTCGATAGCCATTCACACTACTTTTTTTTAAACAAAGTGAACAGTAAGCGTTTGACCACCATTCCGTCTGCTGTTAAGCAGCGATTTGGTCTACTATGGAGCACACTTGTTCGAGTCGCTCTCTGAAAAGTAACTTCATTACATAGTATAAGACAAAGTCTTCTCCCGCTGTCTGTCCCTATGTATGCTTAGATCTTGAAAACTATGCAACGGATTTAGATACGGGTTTCTGTAGTAGAAAGAGTGAATATTGAGGAAGGGTTTATATGCATAATACAGGTGATAGCAAAGAAACACCGTTAATAATGTATATTGGCAAAACAACGTTTGCCGGGTCAGCTAGTTTAAAATAAAATCCTAAGAACGAATCGGAACGAAACGTGTTACCTACAAAGAAATGATTGTTTGCCGGTTCTAAAGATTGTTACACATGTCCGGCCGTCGCAGCCCCGCTGTTAGGTGTGCGTTTACTGTATGTAGTACAGTCGAGTCTAGTCACAATGAAGCGCTGCTGTTTACGCGAACCAAACGGTTTGCGTCCACATTCATAGTGCGAACCGCCAGGATGTGGAACGACTTGCCGGAGTCTGTGCTTCCTGCGCAGTACAGTCTGAAGGTCTTTAAGTCGCAGGTGAATAGGTACCTAATGAAAAAGTGTGCTCCATCGTAGACCACATCGCTGCTTAACATATCAGGCAGGATGGTGGTCAAACGCTTGTTCATAGTGATAAAAAAAAAACAACATTGTGACACCTATTAGGTGCAGGTATATAGCAGTGGCGGTGGCCTATCTTAGTATTTTGGCTACCCGACCTAATAATAGAGTTATTGCTAGATCTTATTTTGTTGAACTCACGACATAGGCTAACGAAGGTCCTGTGTTTTGTGAGTGAGTAGATATGTAGATACCTTTATTTCTTAAAGACAAGTTACCTATACATAGGTGTCAATCCTTGGGGATTACTGCCTACCTTGTCGTAAACGCCAGTGCACGCCACTGGTATATAGACGTCAGTGGCGTGCACTGGCGTTGTATAGGTTAGGTTTGACACCTTTGTATAGGTAACTTGTCTTTACCTACATATCTACTCACCCACAAAACACAGGACCCTAGTTTCGTTAGCTTATGTCGTGAGTACAACAAAAAAAGGATCCAGCGATAACTCTATCATTAGGTCGGGTATCCAAAATACTAAGGTAGGCAGTGTCTCTTTGCCTGTACGGTGTGCACGCCACTGATAGACGTTCAGTCAGTGTTTTTACTCCATGAGTTCCATGACGGTTATGTTGCGCAACTCTATGCACTGTGCGGCCCGATGCACCGGCAGCGCCGACGTCGGCGTCGGTGGCGGCGGCGGCGCGTCGTTGCGTAACCTACACTATTGGTAAACAAGTGACTAGACTGTGTTTACATGCTGGTGTCATTGATACTGATGCACTTACCTAATAGGTAGGGTGTCTATTTTCGCTGTTGTGCACGTGACTTTTTCGCTAACGTATCAATTGGTTGTTTTGGATGTGTGTATGTATTATTTTTGTAGAGCTGCCTCGATTTTTTTTGTATGTTTCGCCACCTTTTTTAATATTCAATTGTATCTTTTTTTGCTGTTACTAGCTGACTCTGAAAACGTTGTTTTGCTAATATTATCAGTGTTTCGCTAATATTATACGCATTTAAACCGTCATCAGGAATCACTCTTATCTACTATAGAAAACCGCATGAAAAAAAATTGCGTTGGGTTTTAAAGATGTAAGCATACATAGGCGGATATACAGACTTCGGGATTAAACTTTGTTTTATACCTGTTAATTTATAATATACACATATACACTTCACGCCTTTTAATCCCAAAGCGGGGTAGGCAGAGGCACTTGCTAAGCTAATGCCGACAGTTCACCAAGCGTATTTAACCCAACGTGACAGGGTGTGAGCCCATCGCCTCGCTTGTTAATTTATGTAGGACAAATAATCTTGGTTGTTACGTACACACGTTATTCATACAAAATATATTAAAAAAAAATACATCTATTTCACCCTTTAGAGTCCATGATTAATCCTTCAAATCAGCACTTTACCTTTACTTAAAACGGCAAATGTCACAGCTGTGCTTTGCGTGTGTGTAACTTAAAAAAATAACATAATTATACAATTTCCGAGTAAGAATAGGGAGCTTTCCCTCTAGTGTACTCTCTGGAACACGTTTTATGTTTGTCACTAAATAATGACTTGTGCATTATTTAACAACCGACCGAAAATAACAATAGATTTATCAACGTTATTGTTAACTAATCACAGCTGCCTCCCCTCCCCGCTTTCCCTTATATAGAATGTAATTAATTTCTGGACAGCGACATACCATTTCACGGCATCCAGGTGGATGTCGACAGCTGTTACTCGGATGTTATCAGGTCACGATATCGCCGAGGAAGTGTGCATAGTGTAACATGTACCTATAAAACTTTTTATTCTGAAATGTCTTTGGTGTTACAGTGGAATTCTGGTTGTCTTGTACCACTTTTTACTCTGGAGAGATACGGAAATGGAATAAACGGTTTATTTATTTGGCACATAAAACGGAATATAGGGAATTTTCTTTGACGTTTTTCTGACAGATTTTGGGACGGAGAACTGTCATTACTGTCAAACTTTGTTTGGAAAGTATCAAAAATCTGTCAGAAAAACGTCAAAGAAAATGTTTGTTTGAATTGAATAGGCTCATAATATTTCACTGTTGGAAAGCTACATTATTCCTCAGTAACATAGGCTATATTTTATCCTCAAATACCCACGGGAACGAAAAACGAGAAGTAAACTGCGCGGTATTCCAAAATATGGAGCACAAAACATTGCAGACTACACTTAAATTATATTACTCTAGAAAAACAAAAAAAATAATCACTAGAAACAAAACTAACTTAATATTTATTTTAAATACTTTTAATACTTACTAAATACTATTTTTTTCAACAGTGGCAATTGAGTATTGAACATGTCTATGACAGGATGCTTGGAATCAAGATCGCAGAATTTTCTGCACATTCGTACCGCAGGGTTATAGAATGAAGTATTATTTTTGTGAATACCGAGATGAGGGAGAAAGCCCTCCGGCAGCGACTTCGACATTTTCTTAATCTTGTCACTTTCCCAGCTTGTCTCTATTTTAACTAGCCATTTCTTTACTTTGTCTCTCTTTTAAAATTGACTCGTTACTAACTCGTGTCCACTCTGGACGATATCGACATGTTTTGAACTCGTCTCATTGAATCATGCAATTTTCTCTAACATTCACTTAAACATAAGAACTTTACCAAGTTTTACTTGAAACGAATTGGGCCTTCCCAATTCGTCAGGTTAGGACGGAGACAAGTTTAAGAGAGAGGACAAGTAAGAAAATGGCAAGTTAAAAAAGAGACAAACTGGGAAAGTGACAAGATTAAGAAAAAGTCGAAGTCGTCCAGAGGGATAGAAAGGAGGATGGTTTGTGGAATATGTTTGCCTCCGTTATATTTAACCTGTCTGTTGCTAGGCAGCCAAGTTCCTTCGTCAGTGGTATAATGTCTCTAGTGCACGCCCATGTTATAAATTTGCAAGTCACGCGACGCCAAAGATATCAAATTGGCACAATTAGGATTCTTTTGTGTGCTCATTCATTCGTGCTGCGATTTTTGAACATGGCAAAAGGACTGTGGGCTCCTTCCCTGAATACCTCGGAGCGTCTCCAGTTTGAAATAATTTTATAGTATAAACAAAAGGCATAGCCTGTAAAGGCCACACGTGCAAAGCAATTTGTACTGTATGGTCTGAGACAGAAGATTGTTAATCGTTGTGTGTAATGGTATGGATCGTTGCACCGGCCAGCGACCACCGGTAGAATGCGCCTCGCATCGTTCGTTTCTATTTGCAAGCACACGGTCACGAGACAGGAACGTGCGTGGGCGCATCTTTTGTGAATTTTCTACACTAAATTCGTATGCTGCACACTGTGCCTGATCTTGTGTAGCAAACCTGTCACGCCGTTATATAATAAGCACGACATCGGCCAATCGATATTTTGTACATTTTGTGACACCATGGACCAAGTGCCAAATGAAAACGATCGATAGGTGTCAGTTTTTTTTTTGTGCGCGATCTTTATTTTTGTCTGTATCTCCCTTTGAATGACTCGACTATACGATACGATGGACGAAGGGTTCCTCCCTTTCTTTGTTTTGCATTACGTCGTCGCACTTTGTCAAATGTCAACAACGACAATGTACATTGCGATTTAGACACGCGTTCGTTTGTTGCCGCTATTGATAAGCACGCTAAATATAAATTTGGGTCAAGAATATAGTGACTTGCCGCTATCTCTAGCATAATCGCGAGCAAGAACAATACGATTGGACATTTTCAGCAGATAACACACACCAGAACATGACTACGTTGGTTACACACAGCACTATGATGATGGAAGGTGGATTTTCGATAAATAACCAACTCGTATTTTGTTTATTTATCGCGGCGGGTTCGGTTATCGTCTCACTACGCAATCTCGAGGAGCAACGAAATCTGACTCGCTGATAAGCTGGGTTCTTGGCGCCTGATAACAAGAGATAATTGACAAAATATCTGTGTTACATTGTAAGCATCGAATGAATTGGCACATAATAAAGTCTTATTATGAATTACGTTGGTACTATACGAATTTAATGCAATTTTAATACGTACTAGGTTTTTTTACTGAACACATGATACAATGGAGATTTTTTAATTGAAAGAAGATGTAGTGGCTAAGATTGAAAAAGGCATGCTTCGTTAGTTTGGGCATATGGAGAGAATGGATGAAAGTCGATTAACGAAAGAGATTTATATGGGTGATGAAATGGGCCGGGTGAGTAGAGGTCGCCCCAGAAGGACATACATTGACCAGATTGGTGATGTTCTGGCGAAAGGTGGTGTGAAAAGTACTCGAAACCGGAGGTCATGTATGAAAAGATGTATGAATGTAGATGAAGCGAAAGGGGTATGTCAGGACCGTGACAAATGGAGATTTGTAGTCTCTGCCTACACCTCTGGGAGACAGGCGTGAAGTGTATGTATGTATAATAAACTCATATTGTAAATTACGTTCATACTATACGAATTTAATGCAATTTTAATACGTACTAGGTTTATTTTAATGAATACATGATATTAGGAGATTTTTTTTTCATAATCACGTTGTTTGAATTGAATAGATACCGTGCAATATCGTTTAAGTACTACAATTATCTCTTAGTCATGGCGATAACTTGGATAAATTTTTGACACTTATGAATTTACATTGTAGAACTGTCAGTTCCCGTGAGTCTTTCTTACCTACTGGTTCGGGTGTGTAGGTACCGACCAACTCGGCGGATGGTGCATTGCCAAAATTACGGCGACAGTCTGCCGTCTAACTGCCACGGCTACCAGCCGAAATAAAGCTCCCGACCTATTTGCATTGTTCTGTCACATAGAGTCGGTGAAATACTTGCCCGCTTGCGAAATGTAACGGCGCGTATTTTTTTCGTCCCTCTGCAATTTTCACATTTATTTAAGGCAAAATTGTCGTCTTTTTTTTAAAATACGTACTGATGTTAAAGATTGATTTGTGTTCTTGTTATTGACGAATTTAATACGGGACCCGTTTGTCCAAAACTATCTATATACTATATAAGTCCCATACAGGCAAAAAGACACTGCCTACCTTAGTATTTTGTCTTCCCGGCCTAATAATAGAGTTATTGCTAGATCTTTTTTTGTTGTACTCACAACATAGGCTAACGAGGTCCTGTGTTTTGTGGGTGAGTAGATAGGTAGGTAACTATATTTCGTAAAGACAAGTTACCTGTTGTTATAAAAGCCATTGCACGCCACTGATATAAGTATACATCAGGAATAATGTAGGACTCCCAATACTAAATAAAGATTTTGTCGGATCGGTCCATTTCTAGATCAAATTTCCTCAGTTGCAATATAGTAGTATATGTAGGTATTATGATTTATTGAATAATATATAACTGCATTCGTAGCAAATACTGCGTGTAAACCGACCCCGAGCAAATGGTCTTAGAAACGTTGTTGGGCTCGTCAATATGAACAACTTATACTATGGCAACAAATGCGGGGAAATGAAAAAGAAATATTTTTCATCTGCATACAAAATGTTTTTTTGCGTCGAGAGATGACACTTTGTATGATGGGATTGAAATTTTTTTTTTCATCTAACCGCATTTTGGCCATAGTAAAAATTGTTCTTGTTGACGAGCCCAACAACGTTTCTAAGACCATTTCTTGGGGTCCTTTTACACCCAGTATTTGCTACGATACTATACTTCGTGGTCGTAATATTGTTTTTATTTGCTAAGTAGGTACCTACATAAAATTGTTTTCATTCAGAAGTTTGACTGATGTCGTCATGTATATGTCTTTTTGATACATGATCAGTCGTAAAATGTATAATATTATTATTGTATCCAATGTAGCCAGATAATACCGGTTCGACTCGAGGCCACGGACAATTTTTACTTTTCAAAACGACGCGTTTTGCTTCATTTATCTGCACTTAGTAAAATTGTAGCGCAATCTTAAAATAATAAATTAAAACTTTGTTTTGTTTTTAAATTAATGGGGCAGTGGATCGTAGAGAAAACGTACCTACTACGTTTATTGGTAATTATTATTTACTTACTCAGTGTCATATATATGAGTTTTTTCATAGTACACGGTGTTTATTGTTAGTTTATGCTAGTACATTGTTTATTGCGCTGGTGATACGTAGAACCGTTGGGGGTCAGCGTTCGGAAGCAGACACGGTGACGCCCGCAACAAGTCTTTCCCGCTTCGGAAATACCTACCTACTCACCTGTTAACAATTTGCCAAATTATAACCGTATTCACATCAACTGCCCGCTTCCATTTTGGAAAGTGCGTCACATTATGTAGTTCCTGGTACTGATTTTTGGAGTGAGATCGGTATTAACATTTTTTAAGCAGGTACCTACAGTGAAAATTCTTTAACCTGAAGTCGGGATTGTAATCAGACGTTTCTGGCCAAGAGGCGAGAGTAAGCAACTAGTTTGGATTTTGAATGTTCGGCGTCCGTTTGTGTATCAAATGTTGATGGTCCATCGATTCGCATTCTTTTGCGAGCTTACTTTGCTCCGAAACCAGATCTTGCTGCTCTGGTTGTAAGGTGCACATGTTTGGATAGTGATTTCGTTGTCTGTACCGCAGTTGCCGTTGTGAATTCAGCTCTCTGTGAACGTCTGAGGTTCGATTTTACTATATCAAACTGTTGGTTAGCAACAGATAGTACATTAATCTTTGAGTACGTTCGGCTGTTTGCATGCCGGGCGGCGCGGCAGCAGTGGCGGCAGGCGTAGCGGCCGACATGAAAAAAAATTTTTGCACACCTTGATTTTTTTGTTTGTTCCGTATTGCATTCCTTGTTGTCATGCGGGTGTGCGTCAGTGTGGGGACACGTGGAGGTTTTTATTTATGAAAAATGTTATGGGGTCAAGTGCGTCTATACGTTCATTTTATTCACATTGATGCTGTGCAGAAGGTTCTTTTTGGGTTCTTATTTTACTTTTGTCCATTGCAGTTCATAAACTTCCTAGATGTTGCGTTGTCTTTACATATCCCAATGGCAGACATGTACAAATATAGACATAAAATAAATAATAGCAACGTTTTATTTCGCGGAATTTTGAACAGATTCTTTTATCGAATCGTGTATCTCTAACGGTTACGTAATCTGTTCTGATGAGGTCTACGTCTCTAGGTCGTTGTCTGATGTCCTGCGTGCCCTGGATGGAATTATTTCACCGCGTTGTGACATGCGCAGTGGGAACAAACGTCATCGATACTACATGAGCACTTATTCCCCCCCGGATATTATTTCGAGTAACGGAAGGAAGTGCCTGCGTACTGTTGGGTTGGTATCGTCCACGAATGCCTTCACTGGTTATATGCCTATGCAGAGCAGTTTTTTTCTTCGGATCTCTATATATGTACCTGTTCAATGAACTGTCGGCATATTTTGTGTCGATTTACCAACACAATTTGAGCTGGACGATCGAAGAAATTTCTGTTAAATGGTAGCTCATAATCACAAATTGTATAGCTCACTGCGCAATGAAATAAATACACCTACTGGAATTCATAGTATTGAATTGGCACATTCGTTTTGCTCAGGTAATGTAGCAAAAAAAACTAGTTAACCTGAGCCTAAGTATTTACGAATCGACGTTCATAAAAAGATCACGTTTAATTGTAGACTTTTCCATTCGCCACAACCGTATAGGGACTGTGGATACTAAAGCAAATTTATTTTGAACTCTCCGTTCGAACTTTTTATACATGAAAGTGGTTCAAATAACTCGACGATGTGCTCGTACTGGGCATGACAGTGACTCATTACTGACGTTTGACGTCATGTCAACCTAAAATAGATATGACGTTGTCCGTGCCAGGAGTACATCGGCCTTATTCGTAATTATTGACGTTGAATTTGAATAGTACAGTCGCGGACCCTGTGTTGTGATGCGAATGATAAAACCTTGTATAACGAAATAGAATTGCGTTTACTGCTCAACAGATGTCGCTGCTCTGTGTAGTACAGATGTCAATCAGGTTGACGCAATCTCGCTGGAGCTGAATGACATGCAACTCGTGAATTTTATGAGCTGAATGACAGATACACTATAATTACTGTGTTCACCGCACCTCATCGTGGGTCACCGGGGACTGCCAAGAAAATGATATAGACAAAAAAATTATTACAGAGTTGTGGGTATATCGTGATATTGTTAATGTTTTAATTTGTTCACGTATGGATATTGGGGATATAGTCTAAAATCAAATAGTGTAATAATAAAAAAGTTAAGAAAATATCTGAATCCAGTGGTTTCTATTTTCAGTTTATTATATAACAAACATCAAAAAGTACAAATCTTGCCTTATATAAGCCTCTATAAGTAGATATCTCACGTTTGTCAAGAAAGGCCAAGTATGTTATTACGCATTTCCTGAATGCTAATATGCCAACAAATTGTGCGTTTTTTTATTACTTCTATCATCGCGAAAAGAATTCTACGACACATTAATGGATACTTATTTTAAATAATTCACAATTCGTGTGCTATATTCTTATGATCATGAATAGGTCGTAAAATATTTTTATTGAATATTGATGTGTAATCTATAATACACTAGTGGACTCGACAGACGTTGTCCTGTCTAAACTATTAATATGGATATAAAATTAGTTAACCTCCAGGGTGGCCTGTGCCCAGAAGTGGATGTCACGAAATATAAACTATCCTATCTCTCAAATTGGGCGAAATTACATATAAATGCCACCTTTTGTGAATATCGGTAGCCTTGGTGAAGAGTTCATTGGGAACAACTGGATTTTTATATATTACTAGTGGACTCGACAGACGTTGTCCTGTCTTAACTATTAAAATGATGGGGTGGCCTGTGCCCATTATTCCCCAGCTATGGGTGTCATTTTTTTCTTTCATAAGAACCTTCTGCTGTCATTAGTGAGCACAACAAAAGAAGAATTAGCGAAATCGGTCCACCCGTCCCGGAGTTCTGGAATGACAATGAAAATTGGCTTTGATTTTTATATATAAGATTAAGATGTCGCCGTAATGAACACGAGTCTTATTTTATAACAAAAAATGTTAAAATTCTAGTATTCTACTATGGATATTTTTTACGGGACTCGTGCGCTTAAATCGAAATCACCGTCATTATATCTGGAGCTGAGGGGTGCGTCGACCCCTCAACCCGAAGTTGCTCCGTGAGGGCCGGCGCAGGGGCCACCCTTGGAGATAGTGGCTCACGCCGTTCCGGGGGCCCTGGCAATAAAGCGCGAGTGTTCACCGCGGGGTTTTAGTGGATGCGAGTCCCACATAACCCCGCCGTTGTCCCCGTCAGCTGTGGGGTATCCCAGTGGCGTGCTCTGGCTTTTACGACAAGGTAGGCAGTAATATAGTAGTAATATATATAATAAAGGATTGACACCTATGTATAGGTAACTTGTCTTTACGAAATATAGGTACATACTTATCTACTTACCTACAAAACACAGGACCTTCGTTAGCCTATGTCGTGAGTACAACAAAAAAGGATCTAGCAATAACTCTTATTATTAGGTCGAGTATCCAAAATACTAAGGTAGGCAGTGTATTTTTGCCTATACGGTGTGCACGCCACTGGGGTATCCATATTATAGGATTTCTCCACGATAAAAAAGGTACAGTTGACCAAGAAAGTGGTCTATCACTTTTGATGACACATGAGGTTGAGCTGTTATATACTTGGTCTAGTCCAGATACTTGGTCTACTGTACTTGAAAGATACGCCATAGGATAAATACCTGACCATATGACCTGCGCTGTGACGGCATTGTCACGCTTCGTGCGACTTCAATCAAAACAAATCGCAGCGATGTCGTGTCATCTCATTCTTTGGAGCGCCTTTCTAGGCTTGTTTGGATTTACCAGCCCGACTTTTCCCTTCGTGGGTGTCGTAAGAGGCGATCGAGCGAACTCTCCAGAGAACAACGAGCAGCAGCGCTCTTTGTGAGTTTAACCACAGCACCACTGCGATCACCAACCAGACTGCAAGCGGCTTATTGGAGTTTTCCCCGAAACGATCACTGAAATCATTGGGGGAGGCCCTCGCCCAGCAGTGGACGTCATGTGGCTGATGAAAATAGAAAAAGTTTATTTCGTTAACTTAAAATGAACATATCTTCATGTTGTAAGCCTCCTTTGTTTTAGAAATTCTAAGATCAACTTAACATCAGGCAAGAAGGGATGGGTGGTCAAACGTTTGGTCTTAGTGCTTTAGAAAAAAAATTTGTTCGCGGGCTTTTCGAAGTTTTTGTAGTCGGTTTCTTCTTTCCAGTTCTGAGTTTACGGTCTCTCGTGGAACGTTTGTTGACTTTTCTTCTTATTGACAGCATACTTACTATGGGCCTAGTCGACCACGAAGACACTTTAGACCGCGGGCTCATACTCGTATTATGTGTGCTAAGTTTGCCTCAGAATCGTTTTAGGTAGGTATATAACCTAACCCACAGACTGACCAGCGTACGAAATAAAAAGTAAACATTTTGAAATATCCACCAATCTCGGAACGTGGTGGTAAGAAATCATTCCTAATTATGTGTGATGGAGATTTTCTTTTTTGTTGATGTAGGTATTCTTAATAAGAAAGAGATCACCACATTTATCTTACTGCTGTTTTGAAAGGTTACTAACCTACGGCTATACGACTTTTGTCGAAACAATGTTAATTTATAGCCATTTCCGCGTACGAAGTTTTCTACCTATTCCGTTCTGTGTACACGACGGCTTAGCAATTATAAACTGAACGAGTCTAGGAAGAATTTGCGAGTAATCAAAAGCCTGAATAATTTGCCAATTTCTTTCGCGTAGGTGGAAAGTAGGTATACCGTTTTCTACGGTGATATAGTTGATTTTTTTTCATACATTTTCTTTACGTTGATGAAATTGTTTATTTTCGATTGTGTAATGTTGGCTCTCCCGACATTTTAGTGTTTGAATCTTGTGCGCTATTCTTAGTTACTCGTGTTGTGTGACGAATAAACGGCAAGATTGTCTGGCTGGTGACGTCACGCGTGTTTCCCGCCTAGCCTAGGCGCGCGATGATACCTAGTCTAACCCAAAATGTCAATATTGCCCGCGTAACGAGACGAGGGGCTAAATATGGCCGTGACGTGGCAACGCTACACACGCCGTGACCTCGAAACGAGTCAAACGTCTCCAACATTACGAAAAGTAAACATTGTGAATGTTCAGTAGTTTTAACCCACAACGAGAGATAATTTAGAGCCCTTTTTATTGTTGTATTATGTAGGTTGTGCTCCTAATGCTGCTAACAAGTTGTCGGCATAAATGGATACAATAAATACATTTTCAGCTCTCGACATTAGATATTTAATATTAGAGATTAATTTCCTTATAACAAACTCGTACACAATCACCAAAATCATTCATATAAATGTTCAACAGGAACAGGAACACATTTTGGAAACTAAACAACTTAATTCCGCATAACAAATAAAACCCCAAAGTTGGGTAGGTAGGTACTTGGGCAACGATATAGTGTTTTGTACAACACGTCACTTCCACACGGCCAATATGTAAAGATCCCCCGAGCGGCGGGAGACAGGCGGGCCCCCTAAAATGCCGCATTGGTGATGTGGCCTTGGGGTTGTGCGTTCAACTCGCAAACATTGGATTGACGTCATCGTTCGCCCCTTGTTGCTACCCCACGCCGGGTTTGCCGCGGCGGCGCGACGGCCGACGACGACGGCTCGCCTCGACGCGGATTGCTTGTCTGTCTCGCAATGTTGTCTCGAACTTGATTACTCGTACTGTTGTACATTTTGGACGGGGCCTGTGTGCCTTTGTGTTGGAAATTCTGGAACAGGAATGACGCGATTGAAGAATCGTCCCATTGTGAGATGATGGGAAAGATTTTCGCAACTAAAATTAAACCGCCGAATGAATTGTAGAGCAAAAAATATACGAAATCGGAGTACTCTGTAAAAAGATATGCTATACTATATAAAAAAAAATTAGGTTCGCATCGAAATGAGAACCAAACAAAACCTGAAATAGGACTGTTTCAGTTTTTTTTATTTCAAATATATATGTTATACAAAACCGTGTATAGTGCCCGCTTACCGGCCCGCCGTAGTACTTGCGGTTATTTCCTTTTGTAGGGAAAATTCAGAGTAAAATAAAGCCTTTGTCCTAATACAAGTTACGATATAGCCAACATAATTTCGAAGAACATATGAAACAATTAAATGTCCACTCACATTTCATATATCTCAAATTTTCGCATTTGTAATTTTAGTAAAATTAACCTTAATAACACATCAACATAGGTAAACATAGAAATATAAAAAGTATACAAATTATATGTGTGGTATATTGTAAAACTTCCTACATTCTACCTTAATTGCAAACAAATCGAATGAGCGAGCGAATGGTCGCCACACGTAATTCGTTTGGCTCTTTGCTACATTGTACCTGTATCTAACCTACCTATTTTATAACATACGGCCAGCGGTAAAACCGGGCATTAGTAAAAGTCGATATCAGTTGTTTGTTTGTGAAAAACGGAACACCGACCCCCATGCTACTATTAGCCAAATAGCGGGGTCGAGCGGCGACAAAAGATTCAAAGTTTTGATTGGTACAATATTGAAACTTGTATTGAAACTCAGGCCGAGTGGGATTTTTTTGTATGATAAGGAAAAATGTGAATTGCGGCAGTGCTGAATACTGTATCTTAATTCTTGATAAGAAAACATGAATGAGTGTAGTGTACATGATTATGTCGATTTTTTAGATAATTTATGCAACTTAGTCATACACATTTCTTTATAATCCTTGTTAAAACTTCTTTTTGCCTAGCGTTTACTCCTGTTTGCCTAACAAGTATGCGTGGGAGTATCAAGCGGAATACGCTTGGGACAAAGCTTGGTATCGATTTCCCCAATTTCCTCCATTTATACCTTCCTGCAAGTTATTTTTACTAATGGAAACGCTACGTAAGACTGTTTGTATAATGTATATCTTATTCTTTTCAGGTAAGAAAGGCGAGCGAAAGGGATGCGTTATGAATTGTAAATGTCATTTACATTCGAAAATGCCAGCCCAATACTACGTTTTGCAATTGAAAATAGTAAGTTGCCTCTTGCAGACATTTTCTGCGACATAAAAGTATCTACCGCAAATGGTTTGTTTCTAAACTATTATCAAAATTAATACAAATTATTTGCTCGTTTAGTGACATAACATGAGGAGGTTAGAATCAAAACGTATTAATTTGCTTTTCTTCCCCTAAGGGTTTCTGTACATTTTCAAATATATAACTTCACTACCATGTACTATTTTTAAAATTGTTTTTGAGAAATAATAGATTTCATATATGTACAAGGGAATGGATTATTTATGTTTTTCTTCTGAAAGGGCCTAAGAGTAGTGTAAGTTTTCCTATTTTTTTTCATCAAATTTGGTTACACTTAAATTAATACGTTTTGATCCTAACCTCCTCACATGTTAAGTATTTTTCTTTTCTTCAATGTTTATACTTCTCCCACGAAAAATAAGAAGTAGACCAATACACTTTTATCAGCTGATTGCCGCCATTTTTCTCGGGAAATTATGTAATTTTCGATGTCGACCTAAAAAGAATCCGTTACAAGTGTGCCGTCACAGTTCCTATAGAAAGAAAACCTCGATTGAGTAACATTTTTCCCGGAGACACTCGAGTGGTGAATGAGTGCTTTCGAGAGGCGCCTGAACGCGTCGGAAATATCTGAGGAAAATGCTATATGACCAACTCAATTTCTGTGGTAGCATTTTGATGATATTGCTTTTCTGGATCAAATGGGTGTTCAATATGATAGAATTATTAAAATAGCTAATTCTAGTAGCCGTAGTAATTTGGTTTCTGTAATATTTGGAACTTTTGCCTAGGATACGTATACGTATTAGATTTGTTTACGGAAACTGATTAATTTTTGAGATACAACATTGTTTTAATTAATTAAAAACATCAATCTTTTTCCTCAATATAAAGCGTGTTTTACCGGCAATATTAATTCACCCATATAAGATAAAGTTTCCCGAAACCTATTGAATTACCATAACAGAATACCTACCACAACGTTCATTTCACGTCGGCATTACCAATTCTTGTGTAAAAGATCCTGTTTCAGAAGTTTCCATGTTGATTTAGAACACGTCAAATACTTGGGCATGACAACAAACATGTTTGCGTACACTGCGATAGGGCTGCCAAAACAATGGATCAGCAGAAGACGACTTGGACAATGGAGTCTCGTTTTCAATTGAAATCTGCGGACTAGCTGACATTAACACTAAAGAATTCCACCTGCACTAGAAACACGTGCGAATCCTTTGATAATAAAGCTCAGTATACCGGTAACATTTCTAGGTCGCCGCTGTAAATGGAATAGAATCGATAGCCCTGGTTCTGGATACTTCTATTTCCATTATAAGACACCCGTGCCATACCTGGCTGACCTGCCAGCCAACCTGTGACCTAAATCAGATTACAGATCTGTGTTCTTCGTTCGAGAAACAATACAACTGAAAAACAGTGACAACAAAAAAATATTCAAAATATTTCGAAGAAAAACACTTTTTGTTTACTGTTGGTGTCGGAACTTTTGTGATAACAGAGAACCTCGTTTTAGGAACGCAGGTGAAAAAATAACGGGGGGAAATACGTCAACATCCATTTCATTTATAATGAAAAAATAATATTCTGTAGTGCGAGTAAACTTTCGTTGAAGGAGACCTCATGTTGGTGCACGATGGTGATGTATGAACTTGCAATAAAAAATATTGCTTTTGCTCCATCTCGTCAAAAAGCTTCATTGCGTGAGGTGCTAGTTTTAAAGTAGTAATCATATTTTTGCGAAAGTTTATATCGATGTTTCGTCATATTACGCTATTGACGTCAATTATATAGGATAGGATAAAGGCCTTCGCCTACCCAATGATTTCCATGATAACTGGGGGAAAAATTCCAATAATCGCCACGTTTGGCAGGCGGGTTGGCGATCGGAGTGGTGTTGTGGTTTCTCTCACAGATATCGTTGCTGTCCCAACTCTGGAGAGTTCCCTCGGCCGCCTCGCACAGAACCCCACGAAGGGAAAAGTTGGGCTCGGATGTTGACTTCGGATTCTATTCGCTGTCACCACACGGCACATGTCTGTTTTTCACGAAAAAATGGATTTCAAAGAAGCTTATAAACAGATATACTCAATTTTACCTAAAATTGGCTAATTTTACCTATAATTGGCTATATCTCAACACCAGTGATACTTTTCTATGGGCATGGGCTTGTTCGATTCGTCTAAGTCCCACCTACCTGCGGTGTCAGTGTGACGTGCCTATTTTGGGACACCCTGTATACATCAGAATAACATGGAAACGTGATAAACTGCGTGTAACACCGCGGGGGTATTTACGTTCTTAAACCAGCTCATTTACAATTTAGTTGCTTGGAAACTGTGTGCCCGATTGGACCTACAGAAGTAAATAGAAATGTCCCTGAGATTTTTCTCGCTACAAAGGCAGGGGCGAAGTATTACAGTAAGTGGCTGTTGCTTACTAAAACCCCCTGGAGTGGCCTACTTGTTCACTTTATTGTGTTGGAAAAAGGGTTAGCTGTGTCGTACAGTCAACATTTACACGTGATATAAAGTATGATTTCTTTGAATTGTGGTAATTTTGGTTATGGTGAAATGAAAGAAAGAAAGAAAAGTAATTTATTCGTGCAACACAGATAAAATTTTAGTTAGGTACATCATTGGTGAATGCAGTAAACAAGTATAGGTAACATAGAAATATAAAATCAGTACTTAAAAAAGAATCAAGTACAAAAACATAAAATGTGCTTAGAATTTTCAAAATTATTATTCACATGTTAATAGACTTAGATCTTTTAATGGGATAAGTTAAAAGGTGTATTTAGAACACTGTTGTGTTATTTTATACACACGAAAGTCAGTATTATGTAGTTATTGCATCGAATCTGTGAAATATGACTAAATGTCTGTTGTGTTATTATGTGAATTGCCTTTGAAATTTAGGATTTTCTCTAAAATGTCTCAGAAATGGCACGATCAAGATTAGTTATTTCTAAATTTATTACCACCATTCTGTAAAATTAATTATCTCTGCCGGAGTAGGTGTAGAATAGCTAGAGTATTTCGCGTTGTTGGAAATTTCTATTTTCGCGAGACCTTTCGAACTTCTATGTAGGGTATCGCTCCAAAACGTTGTGTTCTGGAATACCTCGTATTTACGTAACCTTTTCGAAAGTTCACAACATCTAAAACGATCCGTTGCAGTCGGCGGACTTACCTTAAAATTTTGCACACACCAACATTTCAGTCCGTAGAATATTTTATTGGAACGGAGTTGGGTACCTTTTTTCTTTTATTTATTAACTGTTAACCGTAAACAGAGTCACTTATCAGTTATTGCATTAAGTTAGGCAGAGGTCACGACATCAACGCAATAATACAGTATACTAAGAAATTAATTTCGTATTGTCATGTTCCATTTTTCTGATTCCTGAATAGTCAGGCGATATAGGCCACAACTGCTAAATTAAATTGTGGAAATATGATCCAGTCTCGTCTGCAATCTCTTAAATTTCATAAATGCATTTCCTCTTATTTCTAAACCGGCTGTTTAATTACTTCGTGGGAACTAAGATTCAAGTTGTAAGTGCCCCCGGGATCTCGACTAGTCGGCACTGATTGAGTTTCGGTAGGCAACTCTGCTATTGCAATAATCACTCGGAATAGATAGCTGTGGATATTTTGACACTGATGTTTTTGTGAGAATAAAATGTTTAATTGCAAATTTTCCATTACGTATATTTGTTCCTATTTCTGTAATGGATGTTAATATGACTTTAGTGACAGAAAAGTTGATGAAAGTACACACATCAAAAGTGTCTAGGGATCAAGTACGTTTTAGAAGATTGCAATCAAGAATTTATTTTACAAAAAAAACTGAATTCATTCATCATTCATTCAAAATGTGGTGATAAGTCATTGATACAGGCATGGGGAATTAGGATACAGGCATGGGGAATTAGGTAGAATACCAATCCAGAAGATTAGATTTGATTTAAATAAATTAGATTTTTTTAGAGCTAAAAATGTTCTTGATCCCTAGACACTTTTGATGTGGGTAGTAGCAGCAGCATTGTACTGTAATCCTAAAACGATTATGTTACTATCGAACTACTATTTCTATGAGAAGTTTGGCCATCTGTCCTGTGCATCCAGCACAGGGCAGAGGGCTAAACTTCGCCGAGTCGCTGTATATCGCGATGAACAATACTATCCCAGTAATGGGAGACATTGGGATTTATAGACAGTTAATACAGGTGTGATATGCAGAAGGTGATCGGTCTTCGGATGCAGAAGCTTTCTTTCGTATACCGATTGTTAAAATTATCCAAACACAAAGTATTTCCTCAAGTATCGCCGAGTTGTCCTTGAAAGTGTGACAACCTAATATTTGGGCATAATGTACATAAGGATTATTTCACGGATTGGAATTGTAGCTCGTGGTTTAAGCGCCTAATCTTGTGCCTTACATGAATCCCGGTTGCGTAATTCCCTTGCGCGGGAGGACTAAGGGTTCGCTCTTTATTTATTGATTTGGCATGTATGGCTGTTAACGGGGAGACAGACAAGCGATCCTGGAACCTCGGAAACTCTGTGGTGTCAAGCAAGTGATCAGCTCAAATGTTGACACGTTTCAAGCTGTAGCTTGAGACTGCAACTAGCAACTTGAGACTGACACACAGCTTACAAACGTCTGAAAATATACCACTCAAAGGCGGTCACCCATAGGGTGGGCGTCTGCGCCCAGTGTTGCTTAACTTCCATGAGTTGTTGTTACCATCTGCGAGTAGGAAATCTACCGGGCAGATAGAATATCAGCTGTTGAAAAAAACAGCTCAAAATATATAAACACAAACCATAATTTTTCAGAATAGGAAAATATTTCATGGCCTTCTTTGTTGATAAGTATGCCGCACTATGAGCTTGAAAACATCTAGCAGGTACATAATATGTGTGTATGAGTAAGTAACATCGAAAAACATTGACTCGTGTCGGGTATGAACTTGGGGAATGACACTGCAATAGCGTATTATCGTATTGCGCACACAATAACAAGAATACTTCACTATGCACATTGCCACATCTACGTATGGCATTCTAGACACAACGAAGGTCTTCGTAAAGTGGTATTCGTAGCAATAGTGGCTATATATAATGTTAGTAAATAAATAGACGGAAAATGTGAATGACGGACTGACTTATCAGATTAAACCCACAATGTGGATTTAGTAACCATAATTTCTGGTTTTTGTGATGACCGAATCGGACGTGAGGGCGCCTGGCACTCGTACAAGGGTTGCGGGTTTAGTGATGAATTTTTCGAAGGACAATGTAAGCCGGTAGTTTTTCACAACATCATGAACCAGTGAGCTCAAATACTATGTGTGACGTCACATGTTATACTTATGAATGCCGTAATAATAATGTACAAATTACTGTCTTATAAGTAATTGCATTTCTGATTCTTACTGCAACACGGATATGCGGAAGGCAAGTATTGTCACAAAGATGTATTTAGAAGCTAACAATTGCAGTTTAACTGACATATTACACGTAATAAAAATATTTGTACCCGATATAAATTACACTTACTCTTGTGTCTGTCGTTTTCTGAGTTTCGGAAAATTGACATGTCATTAAGAGGACAAAATACATTACACATATCATTGATGGCAAAAAATTGCATAGCTGTTTTTTTTTTAAATCCGTGATATTTGAATGCGAGTTTATCATATTAAAAGGTGTTTATTCATTTCAATTTCCCAAGTCTTCCCTATTTAGCTCTCTTTGAAAATAGTGTTGTAGTATATTTCTACGTTGGTTTTTTTTCCTTATGTCCTCCTAAGAATTCATTTCCTTTCTTTAACCGGTGTAAGGCAAAAACCAGCGTCATGACTATAGTGTTATACAATAACAATAGAAAAACCTGCGGCGTCGCAGTCGGCAGCAGCATCGGTGCGTTTAATGAGACGCAATACCCGCTCCATACAAACCCATACACGTGCTTTTGTTTACAGTATTCCGAGTACAATGACGCGACGACCGACCGCGGTGAATTGATACCAATGTAGGTGATATATAAACTGAGCTACGTTTCGTATTATCGCGATAAGCAGCGAGAGGTCAAGATATTTGTACAATACGAAGCCACATTGCACTTTGACGTCTTGAAAACACAGCAAGAATAGGTCGCCAAGGTTATTTGTGTGTGCATTCACTTTTATATGAATTAAATTTGTTTTGTAATTACACACATCAAAAGCGTCTAGGGATCAAGTACTTTTTAGAAGATTTCAATCAAGGATATATTTTACAAAAACTGAATTCATTCATAATTTATTCAAAACTAGCAAACACGGCGAACTCCGTTTCGCCACCAGATAGCTTCGTTGCGTTTTCCCGCTTTTCTGTTGAAATTTTTCTTAAATTTTCTTTGCTATAAACCTTACGGAGCCTGAGACCTTTCCAACGAATGCAACCGTGGAAATCGGTTCGTGCGTTCTGAAGT
>SJJU01072314.1:0-24210 GCA_012932125.1 Conopomorpha cramerella
GAATTGATGTTCGTTAGTCTCGTTAAAACTCGAGAACGACTGGACCGATTTGGCTATTTTTGGTGTTGAATAACACGTGGAATTTCAGGGAAGGTTTAAACGGTGTATTTCTTCCAATACACGGGGTACAAAAGTGACTTCCTATGGCAAAACAAATGTTTGCCGAGACACCTAGTACCTAATAGAATGATCCTTGAGAGCCTAGAATATGTGCACTCACAATAACATCACCACTAATCTCCATAATCTCTCTAATGAAGGCTCTGGCGACCATCTTGTGGTGGTTGGTGTCCACTTGTCCGATCCTCACTGACTGGGTTTTAGTGGACTCCAGGTGGTCTACTCCCGTACACGCCTGGTACCCCGGCGCTTGGTAACCTTCTGGTGCGTCTGGAAAATTGATTATTAGTAAGTGTGAATCCCTCTCCGGCTTTGAATGAACGAGACAAATCTACCTAAAGATCCTCCCATGATTCTCTTATAGAACTCCTGGCTTTAGTTCCTTTATTTAAAAAAAAAACTGAAAGAAAACGAAGTTGATTAGAATAAAAATTACGGTGAATATGTTAAGTAGTGTACCTAGTTTCGACTACTCTTAAAACATACATACAATGAATTTTAATATTAGTCCTGATTTTTTAAAGATACTGAACATAACAAATAGTCTGTTTCCCGCGCAGTATAGTCTGGAGGTCTTCAAGTCACGGGTAAATAGGTACCTAATGAACAAATGTGCTCCATCCTATACCACACCGCTGTGACCAAACGCTTAGGCTGCGTTTCCATTGACGCGGAGCTGGGCGGAGCGGTGCTTAGCGGTGCATGAATTGTCCAATCACTATGCTCGAAATACCCGCTCTGCTTCAATGGAAACAGCACGAGCGGAGCGGGGCAGAGCTGAACGGATATTCATATAAAATAAGCGAGGTGAGGTGAGAACGCCCCGCTCCGCTCCTCTCCGCTCTGCTTCAGTGGACACACTCACCACTTTTCACCGCTATTCTCCGCTCATCTCCGCACAGCTCCGCGTCAATGGAAACGCAGCCTTAAGGCCGTAAGGCCGGGTCTCCACCAAAGCGGAGAGGAGAGGAGATGTGCAAATTTTTCTTACAGTTCTAGCCCGCTCAACCGATGAGCTGTGTTTATTTGTATGAAATCGCTTCTCTTCTCCGCTTTGGTGGAGCCCCGGCCTTACTGAGTATTAAAAAAATACTTTACCATCGTTATAGTACAGTCTAACACTGATATCGGAGGCCGCAGGCATCCCTTGGCCACTCTGCAGCAGCACAACCAGAGTTCTCAATAACATCGTCGTTTCCTTCTTTACGTCTTCGAATGTGCACTTGACGTTTTTCTTCTCATTGTTACGTGATTTGGAGTTAATATTCATGGTGACTCCGTCGGCCGTGTATTTGTACTCAAACTCGTAGTATTCTAGAAGGTTCTCCTGCGCGCAGTCTTCTTCGTAGAAACATAAGACTAGTTTGTGCAACTGGAATCAAATGCATACCTACTGTTCTTACTTACCTATGATGGCTAGTTATGTACCCTGCCCAAGTGCCCACTGCCATTTCAGATATGCGGGCTATGTTGCTGTTTGGTACCTAATTCCGCGTATCTTCTCATTGCTGATTCGATCGTGCAGGGAAATTCCGAGAATATAGCCCGATATCCATTGGTCTCTGTATGCCTTATTGGGCTTATTTCGTGATTAACAAAATATTAGTAGTAACACACAACCTACATACATACACTTCACGCCTGTCTCCCAGAGGGGTAGGCAGAGACACATCTCCATTTGCCACGGTCCTGACATGTAGGTAAATATTATAAATTTCGTATTACAGTAGGATATAATCAGTCCGAGTAAACTTCTCCCAAATCAAGTCTGTTCTCGAATGATTTTATTTTAAGGGTAGGTAGGTATAATTCATGCGCATAGTACGGGCCTTATTTGTTTCTAATGCTTATTGGAAATACAGTGTGGCTGTGGGTAGTACCTACATATTATGTAGTTAAACTTACGAATTTCTTTTCAAAGGCTTCAAAAGCTTGAATCATTGACGTACTGAGAAACTGTGCAACTTCGTCGCGACATGTCTTTTTCAATATTTTCAACTTCAAACCACCCAACGAAGAAACGGTATAATTATCTTCCGGGAATGCATCCTTCAAATAGGTTATCGTACTAACTGCCACGACAGTTAGCTGCTTCATAAACGTTACGGAGCTGGTGTAGTTTTCGGTTCCCAAAGCGCGAAATATATTACACCACTCTGTTACTGCCTAGAAGGTAGGTAAAAAGTTTCATTGTCAAAGAAAGAGAAATAAATCTTGTATAACTAGGTATAGTAATTGAAGGCAGGGTAAAATTATACCTGGGATGTAGGATTTGCTGTTGCCGTCATTGTAGAAACGTTATAAAATAATTTCTACTCGTTTTTCGTAAGCAGCAAAAGTAGGTTTTGCAGATCACAAATTCACAAAGTTTTGTTTTGAGATTTCCCGCTTTTTGGTGATTTTTTTTTTAAAGGAACAGTCCTTCTGTTACAGACAGGCACACGCTTTAACTTGTACGGCCAAAATTACAATGCGTGCGTTCGTTGAGAATAATTTGCGAAATAGACTGGCCGAAATATATTCCTTTTTCAAATAAAAAATGTTTCATGACAAATCTCGTGATGACAAGCTGAACTAACAGCAAAATAATTTTGAAACGTTTTTTATGTGAAAATATTTGATTTCATTGAAGTAAACAAAATGTTGTGCCCTGAAGGAGAACAGATACAGAAAGAACCGCCAGGAAAAGAGCTTGAAAAGAAAGGTCATAAAGAAAAAAAAATGTTAGAGGAGGGCAGTGGCAGCCTGGAACTAAAGTCGTTCAAGAACCCTAAAACATGGAAAAAATCTATCACCAACTTCTTTCGTAACCAACTACGATCGACGAAGTCGAATGATGTAAGTAAATATGTAGGTAGGATTATATATAATATGTAGGTAGCAGAGTTGGTGTAGTACGTGAATAAGTATGTTCCTAATAATGACCTGTATGTTATTTATTTCTAGGGGGACAGACCGTCAGGGAGCAAAGAAGATTTCGGCGAAAAGGAAATAAGTCCAGAACAGAAATGGCAGTCTTTAGGCAAAATTTTTAGACGCCAAAGTTTTGCAGAACACTGGGAAAAGTCCTCTAACCATCAAGGCGAAACCGCATCGCATTCTCACGGAAAGAAACACGCCGTGAGAAAAGTGCTCTCCAGTTATTTCGCACGAAACCAAACGAAACCTTCGACATCTGCCAGTGACGATGAATAAATTAATTTCTTTAAAAATATTATTTTATTTATCATTTAAAAGGTACCTAGATCACTAGGCAGTCCGGGTAATGGGGAATTTTCAGTGCCCCTGTTTCTCTGTTATGACAGATGGCGCTAGTTGTATTAGGGGTACAAATGTGAACGAAATTACTAAGTTCAAGCAGTCTGGTATTGAAGGCGACAGTATTTTTTTTGTTTTTGTCTACATGTTACAAAAGTGAAGTCTAAATAACTCGCCTAAATATAAAAAACGTACTAAAATATAACTGACAGAAGTCCCCGTGGATACCTACTAGCGACATCTAGATAAACTTGAGTTTGAATTTTCTCCATTCCCATTTGTTCCAGAGAAAACGTTTTGAAGACAAGAGCTTTTTCTTCTCTAGGAAAATTGGAAGATAAACTTGTTTTATATAAATATTGTATATGCTGAATATATACTTATATAATATGGAATAGTTTGTGCGCGTGGAAGAGTTGACAAAATTGATCGGCTGATTGTTCTCAGTAGGTAATTAATTTTAAGGCAATCGGACCTGAGAATCGGACAGCGAACTCAATAATCCGCTTAGTAAATCATTCGGTGTGCGCGCGTCTCACACGTCTTTATACTGATTATACGCCCGACTGAACTATCGGTTGACTAAAAGTCTGTAATCTGCGGGGGCTCTTAGACGAATTGGAGGGCAAAATCCCGGTATTTATTCAATAACAAAATTATGGATAAACCTGGTCGAACTCCATTAAAATATTGATGATAACCCAGCCCACAGATCCAGCAATATTAAAAAGCGCGAAAATACAAGCTTTTTCTTTTTCAACCTTTGACTGTACATACAAAAAAAATATGTATAAAAAATTGTATTCATCGAGTTTCATTGACTAAAAAAATATAATTGGAGTCATAACGGAGATGTCTTGTATGATCTGTATCAAAATGTCATTTAATGAGTTTACAATTGCTCTGTGATATCTGCCAGTGTGACGTTTCCGTGACTGGTTCTTCCGCACTTGCGTGCGAAATTCTCATTTTAAGTTTTTGCGATAAATCTTTTTATTTCTATCTAATGAAGTCAGTTTTGTTATCCAATATTCATCATAGGTGTACGTATTCAATTAACAGTAGTGCAACATTTTAATGGAAATACACAACAAGAATTACGCCCTTGAGAACCAGTGGCACAAAGGATTCCACTTCCAGCATAGCAACAGTGCTTCGATTGATTTATTTCGCATTTTTTTAAGATAGCTGCCTTTTTTATGATATTGGAGTGCCTTTATGAGGTGAGAAGCTCTATATTAGTGCTAAATAATACGATAGATTTATAAAACTCTCCCAACATAAGTTGAGTTTGAAACATTGTTGTATATTATGTAGCTACCTAGATATGCATGCATAGGTACTACAATACATAAGTGCAGTCTGTTAGGTAGGTGTTGGTAGTTGTCACAGCATTGTTACAAGCTGATAATGTGAATTTCTTGTCAGTTACTGTGTTGTGGTTATATTGTTTGTTGTCTATATTGCACTCAATCAGGTTATCTGGTTTTCAACAATGTGTTCTTGTTTACTTTGAGATTTAAACTCAATTTGTGGAACTCTGTAATTGAGTATATTGAGTGTATTTTAAATGTGATTAGCTCAATGGCTGTACTAGAATGTTGAATTGGTATGAAAAATATGTATGCAATTATATGAAGCAACAAAAAATATGAGGTGCATTGCAGAAAAAAAGTTATTGTGGTAAATCCAAATAGTATGATCCCCTGCAATACTATGCACACAGATAACCTGGCCATATTGTGTAGCAGTATTATAGTTTGTCTGAAAATTGTGTGTTCCGATATTCTTTGTGTTTTAATTATATTAAAACACAAACCTTTAGTTCTTCAGGAACTTATTTTAGTAACAGTTTTATCTTCATTGCTATGGTAGGGTGGTACTGTTAGTGATAATAAGTAAGGGGTTTCAGTCATTTTATATTATTGTCTCCTTTGCAAGTGCAATAACAATTTAGACATTTCAACATTTCTCTTGCGTTACAAGTTTTGTTTGTTTGAGTGGAGAATTCCTCTGTTGAAAAGGCCGCTAACAATATTTGGGCACATGTGTTTAAAAATATTTCATGTTGTACCATTGTTGGCCTTCAACATTGAATTAAGGCTTTATACATATGTATGCACATATAAGTACTACAATGTACTACTAGGCTTTAGAGTCCCAGTCCCATCAGGTACTAGACCTTGATGAAATCTGCATACCACATGTTATATGTATCCTCTAACAGTAATAGGATTACCCCCTGTTATTGCTGAATAGGCCTATTATATCCGATTTCCTATAATAATGAGGAAAACACATTCGGTTCGACCAAATTATATTTTCAACAACAATCAAAATCAAAAGTGACAAAGACAGTTCTGATATCAAAAATAGAATACAAATAAAACATACAAAATTATAAAAGGTTATATAAAAAGGAGGACGCTTACAAAGTGCCCGTGCACACCCCCTATCATATAGAGTTAAATGGACGTAGTTACACAGAAAGGACTCAATCCACAAAATTTACTTCGGAAATATTGAGCTTTAAAGTTGGATGCCCTATTGACCCGCCATTAATGTGGATTGAGTCAGGGTACATAAAAAATAGGTTGTAGTAAACTTTTTTGTGTAAATGTTTTTTTATATGATGGACATGTCTTAACTTAGCACCCTGGTACAGCCAACTCAATTTCGGGGAAAGTGTGGATTGAGTCCTTTCTGTGTAACTATGTCCAAATATTTGTGGTGAATTATGTCCATTTGCTTAGTAAACGCATTGACATTCATCATTGGATCAAAATATGTTAAGTTACATACATCTACATGAGTCACTTTTAAGTATATAAAGTATTGTCTAGGTACTGTGAGAATGCACCTGAAGTCTGTCAGTTGCAATGTGTAGTGTGTTCTGTTTGTTTATTACCATGTACTATAATTAGGTAGTTTTATGATATGATGTGTCCATGAATACCAGCTAAATAAACATATCTATCATATAGTGTTGAGTGTGAAATGCAGTCTCTCAGTTGCTGGTGTACTATTTTACTGAAGAACCAATTTATTATTTCATTAACAAATAACAGTGAAAAAAGAATCTAACCCCATACAAAATGTTGTTTATCCAGACATAAAGTTTTCTATTTGGAATGGAGAGGATATATTTTGTGTTTTAATTTTCCAGAATTGTTGGCAAAGTAAAAGTTGTTTATGGTGATAAGCCCGAAAAAAAAAAGAACTTTAAGACTTTTTTTTTTATTTCAAAATTTTACTTCTGGTGGACTTGTATGTGCAATAATATTTTTAATAAACCTGCTATAAATTTAAAATTTTGTCACTTACAATAAGTTGGTGGTCATGGGTCAACATGATCACAATATCTGACCCCAAATTTACATAAATACTACATATTCAGATAGAAGATCCAGATAAACACAACAAAAACCTCCACTCATAACTGAGGTATGAGCTGAGACTACTAGTACATGCTAGTTCTTAGACTGACTATGAAAATGGTCCAATCAAACTATGAAAATATTTATATTCTAAAATTATCACTCTTGACTGTACAAATCTATTCAAATGAAATAGTACTCTCTGTCTCTGAAATTATTCTTAGAAAAAATAATTTATATTTCCTGAAATTATATTTTTTCCTGGTATTATTATGTAATGTAAAGAAAAAAAACTATTTTCAAGTGGCAGAGTATTGTCTTACAATCTTCCTTCCTTCTTCATGATTTAATGTTTGTGATATTAATTATATACCCATACCTCCTTAATGTATTGGTAATGTGTTTTCCTTGTTGTTTGTGCTAGTGATATTGCCAATTGTTGAAAGTCCATAGCAATGTTGGAATTTATTGTATTCACTGTCACAGCATTACTATTTATAGTTATTTTGTTGAATATTCTATTTTAAACTTTGTTCATAAGGATGTCTTGTTGTCCATACTGTTGCAATTTTAGGAGTAATTTTTCACAGCAGACAAGGAAATGTTAGTTTAGGTATATTCCTAAACTAACATTTCCATAAAAGTCAGTCATGCCATAGAAATGTCACCGATTAAATTACACTAACATAACATTTCTTTTTTATCATTTCAGATGAGCCGTAACAATGTGTCCAAGGGAAAGGGCAAAGCGGAAATAGGTGGTACGCATTTATTAGTTGTAGTTAGTTAACAAGAGGTGCTTGCATATTGTATTAATCATGATAACCAGAAGATGGTTCCACCCGTCGCTGACGGGAATGGACGCGGAGAAACTCCTGATGGAGTGTGGGCGGGACGGGTCCTTCCTCGCGCGACCCAGCATGAGCAACAAGGGGGACTTCACCCTCTCCGTCAGACGAGGCAACGAGGTCACGCACATTAAAATACAAAATAACGGCGAATTTCTCGACTTATACGGTGGGGAAACATTCGCTACCCTCTCGGAACTCGTCCAATACTACATGGACAATCAAGGACAACTCAGGGAAAAGAATGGCAATGTCATAAGGTTAAAAACACCGCTGAACTGCGCCGACCCTACCACGGAACGATGGTACCACGGTCAACTCACCGCCAAAGAAGCCGAACGCATGATGCTGAAGGAAAACGGTAAGAATGGCTCATTTCTTGTTCGAGAATCTCAGCGGCAGCCAGGGGACTTTGTCCTCTCCGTGCGGACCAAAGACCGAGTCACTCACATCATCATCCGGCGACAGGACAACAAATACGACATCGGTGGTGGGAAACAGTTCGATGATCTCGTCAGTTTAATAGAATATTACAGAAATTACCCAATGGTTGAAACAACCGGTGAAGTCCTCAGGCTAATACAACCTTTCAACGCAACTAGGATCCAAGTGCGACATTTTCACACTAGAGTCAAACAGCTGCAGAAGGAAAACGAAGGGCCTATAGAAAGCATGGCCTACAAACAAGGTTTCTGGGAAGAATTTGAAACGTTACAAATGATGGAGAATCAACAGCTATTTGACCGAATGGAAGGCTCTAAACCAGAAAATATAAGAAAAAACAGATACAAAAACATAATTCCGTTTGACCATACCAGAGTTATACTAAGGGATATACCAGTCGATGCACCAGCCGGCGCTGATTACATTAATGCCAATTACATCCGTTGCGATTTCATCGATGCAAATTCAGAATCCCAAGACTCCAGCAATGGATCAAACGAGAACGGTTCGCCACAAGCTCGAAGCAGTACGCCTTCCAAAAGCAAAGACAAGTCATCCCCCAACCACACTAGTGTCATCGTCACAGAAGAGAAACCGAAAGCATATCCTAGAGGGAATGGAACCCAAAAGATACCTGTGTTTGAACCAAGTATTCTCCCAGCGAATCCAAACTACGTGAACACAACAATACCTAAATCAGCTGTGGACGCTGAAAATGGCGTTGCGGAGCATGTTTACAATAAACTGTATATCGCCACGCAAGGTTGCCTTTCTACCACCGTTTACCAGTTCTGGGCCATGATATGGCAGGAGGACGTACGCATAATTATCATGACTACTAAAGAAATGGAACGCGGCAAAGTTAAATGCGAGAAGTACTGGCCGGAGCTCAAGAAAACCGAAGTCATGAATAAATACACAATATTCAACGAGTCGGAGTCATCCACTCAAGACTACACGCTGAGAAGGTTCGTGGTGACAAAAAAAGACGAGCCGAATGTGAAACGCACCATCTACCACTACCACTTCACAGCGTGGCCCGATCATGGCGTGCCTTCGGAGCCTGGTCGAGTGTTGAATATCCTTCTAGACGTTAACTACAGGCTGCAGCAAATAATGACCGGTCCGGAGCCGCCTACGCAAGCCGTGGTGTGCGTCCATTGCTCAGCAGGTATAGGAAGAACTGGAACGTTTATAGTCATCGACATGATCCTGGATCAGATACGGAAGGAAGGGTTCGACTGCGAGATTGATATTCATCGAACAGTGCAGATGGTGCGAGACCAGCGATCGGGAATGGTGCAAAACGAAGCGCAATATAAATTTATATACATGGCTGTCCTAGAGTTTATAGAGACGGTGAAGCAGAGGGTGGGCCTGGGACCCGAGCCGACAACCGACTCGCCGCGGCTCCGTTCACACCCGATTCCTTTTTTATGAATCGCGTAAGATCTGCAAAGAAGAAACTGATTAAAGTCTTGTCAAAATCAGATGTAATGTAAAAAATATTTACTTGAACATTTCTATCACATTCGCGTTAATCAACGAAGAAGAACAAGTCATAATTTTAACATCGTATTTGCGTATAGTTTTTATCTCGAAGACAATTAGAATTTATATTATCTAAGAAAGACCATTATTCTGAGGAAACACAACTAAATATTTTCTCTTACGGTACTATACCCGATTGCAAAGTAATTTTCATAACTATCAATATTTCTCTATGTGTAAATCTCGTTGATGTAATTTTCTGTAGGTATGTATATCATCATTGTTACCTAGCGCTCGGTATAACTATTATATATTTTGATATTCGATCTGTAGCCCAAGTTTGCTATGTTATGTGACGAATATTGTCGTGACTTTCGTATGACGCATTTTCTTTGTTACTTCTGTCATTAACGTCACACACATAGAATTTTCATTCACATTAAACATTGGTGGGTGACAGAAATAGGAAAGAAAAGCTGTCAAATAAACGTCACTGGAAGTTCCTAATTGTGTCATTGTTGGCCTCTTCATGATTAGGTTTATCGTCCATTGTCATTTATTATTACTGAAGGGCTAATAATGCCAGAAATGGACAGCAATCATCACCGATATGTCACTGGTGATACAATTTGTAAATGGTAGGCTTGGGTTTCAGATACCTAATTAATCAGAATACCCACGGACAAGTAATGCTGTACGTTTGTTAGAAAGCAGGGGGATTTGACACGATGTTTATTCGACAGATTTTAGCTCAGAACCAAACACAGCTAGAGTTGCAAGCCGCGCAACACCTTCAGCATGTCTCTTTTCCACCAAAATCTATGGGTAATGAATGTACTTCGGGATCCAAACTGCCAATGGGGAATTTTCAGGGCCCCTGTTTCTCATAGTTATGACAGATGGCGCTAGCTGTAGTAGGGGCGATAAAAGTCAAGAAAATGACTAACTTCAAGCAATCAAGTAATTTTTCTCATTGTTTGTCTACATGTTACAAAAGTGTCTGAAGTCTAAATAACTCACCCAAATAATAAAAAAACGCACTAAAATATAACTCACAGCAGTCCCTCTGGACACCTAGATAAGACATTTTTGGAGTTTAAAAATTCCTCATTATACTACTAATTTGACAGTTTGGGTCCATATGTACCCTGCTACGCAGTAAGGGAGAGAAAATATTTCGTTTTACCCTTTCCCTCCTGCATATCGTCGATATTGTTGACGTTGTTTTATTTGAAACGTCAGTTTTACATTGCAAGTCTAGTTGTTTTTGGCTTGAGGTTTTTACGTTCCTTTACTATGACTGCATTAACTAAACGTCATAGCTGTCAAATAAATATCGTGACTGTAAAATAAGTCATGGAATGTTTCTTGGAAAAAGTATGTACCGTGCACCTGTAATATTTAACTTGTTTTGAAAAATCATATACGATTGGAAAATTTAACTTGTTTGATGTGTTTGTACGAAGGTATAAAGTTTGACCATGTCATGAATATTTTTCATGGTGTACCCCCCATTTGGGGTTGCAAGAAGTTAATGAAAATGGTTGCTATTGTATCTAGGCTTCGCTTAAGACATTTTTAGAGATGAGAAACAGTAGAACTGACAATATAGCTCAGGGAATTTACAGTTGAATGTCGTATAAGATTTTTCAGAGGCAATTAGTCTATAAACTCAAATTAATTATTTGTAATACTTAATAAAATTCTACATGTTAGCAGGTAGTCGGGTAAAAGTAATATTTACGTATTTGTTGAATTTTTAAACATTTCTGTGTTTACCTACTAAATTTCTTAGCAGGGAGAAGATGTATTTTTTATTTAAAAATATTTTTATACTATGACAATTTTATTGTTTTACAGTCGGCAAACAATGTGGTCTACTGTCAAGGTTGTAAGAATATGTTATTTTTTTTACTTGACACAGTGTATCAATTCAAACTTATTGATGTTTTAATGACACAGAAAGTGTTATGAAAACTGATCAAGCAATTTCTTGGCCGACCGTACCTAAAGCTTGTTGCAACTTTAGGATGAAGTATTTGTACGATAAGAGAGATTTTGGTTCCTACTTCTCCAATAATTGCCATATTTATGGATACTATGACATTGGTGACAGAAGCAGAAACCAAAATCTATCATGGAAAATTATCCATCATATTTAATCAAAGCCACGTAACAATTGGGGGCTGTTTTTTTCTACTTGAATAGCCACATTCAGATTGAACAATTTCGAAACGCGACGTCGACGTAAAAGCTAGAACACAGCACGCGAATATTACATTGGAAAGTACATTTCTCCCTGTTAATTATTGCATAAGTAAGGCCAATCGTACTTTAATAAACACTGCTACATACTAGAATGTACCTTAATGTTAATAACGTCATACATCAATTTCTGTAAATGTTTAAATTATTACGGTGCGAAGGGAACAAAAACATAAGGAAGGTATGAACCCCACAAGTCCATTTATAACACTTTCAAATGAAAAAAAAAACACGATGGCTATGTATTTTTTTTTAATTAAAAATTGACTTGTGTAGTTTAGCACTCAGCCCTTCATTTGTAATTTAATTACAGTTTAAAGTATGATGGTCCTATCCTAAGGCATTTGATCAGAATGTTAGGTACATAGATATGAACATAAAATAAAAGAATATGTATAATGAAAAGATATAGGCAATATTATGGTGAGTAAAAAAAAATATTATTGTATAATAATGCTATCGACCATATAACAACAAGACTGTTAATTTCTACAATTTTACTTTAATACAATTCTAGCGAATGGGCGGACAGAATGGGCGCGGAGAAACCGATGATTGGCTCATCTGTCAGTCGGCTGTCATTCACTCTCGTCACGGACTCAGACCAAACACAACTAGACTTGCATGCCGCGTACCACCTTCAGTCTGCCTCTTTCCCACCAAAATGTATGGAGTTCGATGTGCTTCTGGATCCAAACTGTCACTTTTACTACCAATTTGACAGTTTGGATCCAAAAATGCACTGCTACGCAGTTTCTCTTACTCTACCACTCCTGCGTGTCGTCCACGTTGTTGCCTCGTCTTATTCTAAACGTCAGTTTTGGATTCCAAGTCTAGTGGTTTTTTGTTTGAGTCACGGACTCTCGTTAGTGTGCGACGACGAGCAGCGTTATGCTCGAACTAGGATATGTATTACCAGAACAGTTTCACGGTATCTAGTTATTGTATGGTCGATGAATAATGGTGATAACTTTATTTATTCATACCGCGCAGATACCTGATATATTTAAATGTAATGTTTTGCTTTAAATTTTATATAATACATCAAGTCGCGACGTTGGCTTCAATGTGATCTCGAATTGGTTATTTTTTTTTTTTGGTTGTAATTGTTTAAAACTTTCATGCCATCACATTGTAGTTAATAGTAATTTGTAAGTAGAGTTTATATTTCCTAAAAAAATATTAAGTACAATGGAAATGTAGGTACAGATGTTTAAATTTTGATGAAGGAAGGTTGGTGTTAGTATTTATTGGATCTTCTTGACTTTCATAATGGGGTATATTCTTTGACGTTTTTCTGACACTTTTTCGGGCGGTGAAGTGTCATTACTGTCAAACGTTGTTAGGAAAGTATGACAGTTCACCGCCCAAAAATCTGTCAGAAAAACGTCAAAGAAATTTTACCCCTTTTGTGAATTTATGAAAAATCTTGGTTTTTAAATGAAATTAATTTAAAATGTAAGCTACAATGGAATGCCTTCTTTTAATTCATGGTAAGAAATAAAACTATTTTTAATAATTACAAGTTAAACAATGCTCGATATTTTTGGTTGTAAGACACTAAAGGTCCTATCTATCAATATTGAAATAACTTATCACTAATTAGTCGAAACGCTCTGTAACTTTTTGGTCAGTCAACAAATTAATTATTTTTTATTTTTTTTCCTACATGTTATGTAAAAAGATATGGTTAGGTAATTGCCTATTTATCTGTTTTAATTGGTAGGTAATAGGTACATACAGAAAACATGATTCTGTATTGAATATTATTTGTGTACATATATATATCTGTCACAATATCTTAAATCAGGTATACATATAGATTTTTTAAAGCTCTTCTAACATAATATTTTGTCCATTGTCTCTTTAATATCGTCTTTTCTGCTTTGGTGGATATCAAATGTTTGGAATTATGACTTCTACAAGCCTGAAATGCGCGAGGAAAAGTATAGAAAACACTCCAATTCAAAATATGTCTCATTCCCTTATTAGTAGGTAGGTATTTACCAAACCTTAGAATTGAGTGGTTTAATGAATTATGTTCCTGTTTCTTTCTATCGTATACTTTTCTTCCAGTACTAATAATATGTAGGTCACTACACTGAAGCTGTGCAACCTAAAATAATTCTAGCAGGATAAAATTGTCACTTTGTTGTAAATTACCTACGATATTGTAACTAAAGTTTCGTCTCATACAATGTATTTCTGTACGGTCGGCCAAGAAAATGGTCTATCAGTTTTGATGACACTTCCTGTGTCACTAAAACGTCAATAAGGTAGAGTTGGTATATTGTGACAAGTGAACAATGAACCTTAATGTTTACTGACATTCATATGAGTTTCAACCTTACGGTGGTAGAGCAGATTCTTGGCCGACTGTACCATGTCTTTTTAAGTCGGTCCGTTTGGACGCCCGTCTACCACCGAGAATCCGTGACGGGATTTTTGGTCCGATTTTGATTGTTCTAATCACTCGAAAATCGGTCACCGGTTTTCAATAGTCGGCGAGCGGCCTTATGCTGGGTACAAAAACCAATATAAACTACATTCTTTTTTTTGTAATTTTACTTTTTATATGTATGTATATTTGTTATTTTCTCAAAGCATTTCGTTGACTAGTAGGTGCTGATTGTAGTAATGGTACCCGAGCATTATTTCTGCAGTAGGATTACGTACCTACCCGGATTTTAAATATTTCTGTATCCAATATTTACTTTAGAGTAGGTGTTGTAAGAAGATTCGATAAATCGTTTTTATCAGAAAAAACCTAGGAATTAAAAAAAGTCACAGATAGCTTGGTTGATGCTTTTTTCTATTTTACAAAAATAAGTTACGTTTAGATTGCAAATAAACCAGAGAAGCAGAAAGCCTTCGAAATGAGATTCAATAATTCCTAGGTTTTTTTTTCAATTAAAAATTTATACCACATAAAAGTTTGTTACATAGGCAATGTCTTGTGTGCCTGGATTGAATATTTAAAGATACCATTGGCAAAGCTGCCACTAGCTAGCAAGGGCGTCAAAAGAACACGACACAATACAAATACGCGCTGTGATTGGCTGCTATGTCACACATCGTGCGACTTAGCGTGTCTCAACCAATCGTAGTGCCTGATATGTTTTGTCATTTCATTCTTGCGCTTTACTAGGGGGGCAGTAATGCCATTCTTGTCGCCGTGTACGTGCGTACCTTCAGCGAGTTGGTCGCAGCACGGAGCGAGGGAGAGCTAGATGTTTCGCACGGATTTTCACTGGAGGTACACTCGGCCAAGAATCTGCTCTACCACCCTAAGGTTGAACCTCACATGAATGTCATTAGACATTAAGGTTCATTGTTCACTTGTCCCAATATACCAGCTCTACCTTATTGATGTTTTAGTGACACAGAAAATGTCATCAAAACTGATAGACCATTTTCTTGGCCGACCGTACATGCGTATAAGGCGACAGGAAGTTGACAATTCTGTCTCTCACCTTACCTTAAAGATTTTTAGATAGGTAAGTAAAGTACTTACATGTCCTAATGCTGTTTTTTTTTTTGTTGTAAATTATCTTTGTATAAATATATACTTAGCTTCTAGCACCCGTAGGTAACCTACCTACAACATCAAGGGCTCTAAACATCAAAATAAATTTGAGTACGGCCAAGGCGTTAACGCGGAATCCAATATATTTTTTATTTCCAAGTAAATTCTTAGGTAGTTTTGTGAAGTTTTATAAAAACATCATTACTACTTACCTAAAATGTAATAAGATGGGAATTATGTTATCTGCTGAAGATAGCTATATGTTGTGTTAAAATATATTTAAATAAAATGTGATACTGTATTATTTTGTTTTAATGTTCAATTGTTGACGTAGCTCATCGTTTTAGCAAGCTGAAGTGGCAGTGGGGCGGCCATATTAGCCGTAGAACCGATGACCGTTGGGGAAAACGAGTTCTCGAGTGGAGACCGCGTCTCGGCAAACGGAGTGTAGGACGCCCTCAGGCAAGGTGGCCTGATGATATACGCAAGATGGCTGGCAGAAGCTGGATGCGAGAAGCCGAAAACAGATCACAGTGGCGTGCAATTGGAGGGGCCTATGTCCAGCAGTGGACAAGTATGGGCTGATGATGATGATGTTGACGGTATGACGGGCAATGTCGCTTTAAACATCTGATAATATTATTTCCTACCTTTTCTAACATGGGGAAACCCGGTAGGACTCGTGCAGCGACGCTATGCGACGTCGGTTGCATGCACGAGCCCTTATGAATAATTGCTAACGGGAACATCATGTAGGACTTGAGGCCACAAAACGTGTGACGGGGAAACCGCGCTCGGCACTTGCGACTGCGAGGGATCCCCATGACAGCCTAAAGGTATAACTACTCAATGGTGGACTGTACTTTTATTGCTGCATTTACTACACTGAAAAGTACTAAAATGCCTCAATGCATGCAGTCTGAAATAATGATAGTAGGTAGGTAAGTTTCACATTAAGATAGTTTTGTCTCTTTTACACAAACAAGTTTAGAGAGATAAACGTTACATAAACAGAGACATGTGCTTAATACTTTCGTGGACGTTTAGGTCAATGTAGGCAATATTTAACATAATGAAGCGGAACATTTAGTTGGTTTGAATTGAATATACTCTGAATACTAGGAATGGTTTGAAAACTTCTCATGAGAAAGGACTACCTATATTTTTTAATAGGGAGTCTCTTAAGAGAGAAAAATTAACTCGAGCGCTAGCCCTCCATTATCATGCTATACACCTTGAGAGGAATAAGGCGATTTAATCTCATGATGCATTTGGACATCGGCGAAGTGTATAACTTATACCTTCAGCTAGCCGGCGGCGTGCCAGACGCGGTCGAACGCCTTTTCGATGTCTATGTAGATATACTGCAACTTTCATAATGAAGTATTTGTTCTAAGAACGCACACATGGCTTTAAAGACAACCGGCTCTTTGGACTATGAAAAAAATACTGTCATTAATGTCAAAATGACAGGTCCTAGATGACCTCGGTTGACTTGCTGTTTGTGTCATTCGTTCACGATTCATGCGTATAAACATTGTTATTATTTTGTGTTCGTGAAGATTTCGTTAGTTAATTATCGGACGAGCAATCCGTAAGACGTGGTGTAAAGCTTATCGTATCTACTTTAATTATAGTGCGAATTCGAGTGCTAACAGTGTGTTTTGTCTTATCAGTTTCGACGGAGAAAGTAATTTTCGTTCATGTTGTGTTTTGCGTAGATTGTGTAAGTGTTTAGAAAGTGGTCTATTATTGCAAACAAGTTCTTGTGTATGTTCTGGTGCGACTAAATAATGAATTTATCGTTTGCTGGCTGTGGTTTCCTTGGGATATACCACGTTGGCGTTGCAGTATGTTTTAAGAAGTATGCACCTCATTTGCTCTTAGGGAAGATCTCCGGAGCTTCCTTTGGCGCTCTCTCCGCTTGTTGTTTACTTTGCGACGTACCTATTGGTAAGTTCATGCTAGTATCTATGCTATTTGTAGTTACCAGAAACAAATAACAAACTATTACCTACACTTTTATAATGACTGTTTTTTTGTTCAGGACATTTTCAGCTCCTAGTTATAATAACTAGGAGCTTACATAAACGGTACATGTGTTATTTAATGGAACCTATATTGCCTATAATACTTTAGTAATTTCCATAAATATATTATTAAACTTAGTTTTTATGTAAACATCTTATTGGTAATTGATAAGATGTTACTATTGTGATGATTATGTAAAAAATATTTGTACATAATGTTTGTTTTTCTACAATAACTTGATACTTAGGAAATTTACAATTTTCAATTTCAATGCAAAATAAATGTAATCAGACTTAATAGTAAATTGCGCTGAATATCACAATAGCTAATTGCAACTTTATATTTGCTGAATTTTGAAATAATACAAAATGATCATTAGTTGCTATGAATTATTTTGATTTTTTAAATTATGCAATTATGGTATGAATTTTATTTTCTTTGTTAAATATAATTCCTTATTTCCCTATTAAATATTATTATGAATCTTTAGTTAATTATATGCTTATTACATAATTTCTTATTATAAAATTTACTAACTATTTTAATTACATCTTGGGCTACTATGAACATAATAGTTATGTATAAAAATGCTTCCCTATTTCCCTTCGTCATAATATTACACATGAAGGGATCAATCAATGTCTCTAATCCTTTTTTGTTGTTTCAGTTTTTGTTAGTAGAATGATCTTAATAAAAATAATTAAGAAAATTGAAAAGATAGTGACCACCTAGGAAAATGTCTTTCAGGCCAACTAGTGAAATAGTTTACAAATATGCTTTGAATAACAATACAAAGTCATTATTACGGTATGGAAATAATTACAGATAATAAACTAATTTAATATATTATAAAAACTATATTTCTTAGAAAAGGCATATTTCATAATAGATGTCCTCAAAATTGCTGTTCTATGATCTTGAATATTTGATACCATTAAAGTAGCTGATACATTTGTTTCCATTATCCATTATATCCCTCTCATTTTACTATAAAAAATATTGTTCCTTTTGATGTAAAAATGCACTATTGTTTCTTAATACATTTTCAGACAGAGAACAATTGTAACATTAATTTTGAAGCATCCACACAATTCACTATTTGTGTCATAAAACCTTTTTATAATTTTATAAATTTAAAAATCTTGCATATTTTTAAATTGCAATGTTTTGAGTCTAATACTAATACACATACATTCAAATTAAGTAAGTGAGGGTTTTATTGTTACCACATCTACAGGTCGGGTGTCGCCCCCAAAGTGTTAATGTTGCGTTTTTTTTAAGGTGAAATCACAAGCGATGTCTTGAGGGTAGTCAGAGAGGCCCGGGCAGGGTCCCTGGGCCCGTTCAGCCCGTCATTCAATGTCCAGAATATCCTCTTGGAGGGTATGGACAAATACCTGCCCCATGACGTCCACAAGATTGTTAGCGGACGCCTACATGTATCCCTCACAAGGGTCTACGATGGAAAAAATGTTATTGTCTCAGAATTTCCTACACGTCAGGATTTGATGCAAGTAAGTTCTTTCCTATACAAAATTGACATCATTAAGAGTTTTTATTTATTTATTTACACACACACAAGTTCAAATATTTAAAAAATACATTTTAATCCTTTTGTTCCCAAAGCGGGATAGGTAGAGGCATTTGCTAACCAAATATCCATAGTTAACCAAGTATATTCTACCCAACGTGGGGTGCGTGCTGTCCCTCAATCCTCCAGCGCATAATGGTTGAGTAACCGAGATAAAAGCCGAGCAGAAGAAAAACTTATAACATAGATCCAATATTTTTTTTATAAAAAATTTACCTATATTAAATACAAGCAGTGTTTCTCTACTATATCACACTTGTAATTTACATATAAACCTTCCCCCCCAAATCAGTACCTGTATTAAAAGAAACCGCATCAAAATCCGTTGCGTATTTCTCAAGATCTAAGTATACATACAAACATTCAGAGGCAAGCGACTTTGTTCAATACTATGTAGTGATAAGTTGACATTCAAAGTAATGTTAATGAACTTCCCAGGCCCTATTAGCGTCGTGTTTTGTGCCCGTATTCTCCGGCATGCTACCTCCGCGCTTCCACGGCATTCGGTACATGGACGGCGGTTTCAGCGACAACCTCCCAGTTCTTGACGAGAATACGATCACGGTCAGCCCTTTCTGTGGGGAGAGCGACATCTGCCCGAGAGACGTGAGCTCCAGAGTTATGCATGTGAGTATCAGTAGGCACCTAATTCTAGAACGCAATATAATTAAAGAAAACACGTCTTTTGATGTGTCCTTCGAGAAATGAGAACATATCGAGTCCATATCGATGGTCCCAATTAAAAATGTCGGTAGTGCAATTTTAGGAATATGTAATAGTGTACTTTTATACACCATTAGATTGGCGATATGAAGATCTATAAACGTATACGTATATTACATCACGTAAAGGTACCAAAGATTATAAGCTGTTGTAAATTTGAAGTATGTACCACAAGTAGTTTAGTTTTAATATCCAAAACTATCTTCTCTCCTGAACATGTTCTGTTTGGTAGATCCGACTTTCTTAATAGGGACCATCGATATATTATATACCCGTACCCCAAATACAATGGCTAATTGGATAAAAAAATGTCATACGATTACATAAAAGACCATACGCTTGTTCATAGTGATTAAAAAAAAGACCACAGATGGCGCTGATCAAGCAAAAAACAAGTTGATTCAAATTGTGCGGTAAATCAAAAATAAAATAAATCTATATCTTTATCTTTGTTTTCTTTCTGGCTGGTTACCTATGTATAAAAGCAATGCGTACTTGTGCAGTCTTTAGCTGTGAAAATAATAATAAAGTATTAATCAATTCAATGTTTTGTAGCTTTGTAAGCGCCATCTGTCATATAAAAACATCATCATTTTTTGTTTTTTTTTATTCAATAGTTCTTTGAAGCTTGTAGATTTATCCGAATGAAATAGTAAGGTTTATATACTCAGAGGCACAATTAACCGCCCACTGACATTTTCCGATGTAATTTCATAAATTAATTATTGCATGATTTTTTCACTTGAGGGTATCTTAAAAAAGAGGTCATAAAATGTTTCAATCTATCATAAACTACGCACTTAACAAATTGTCATTCAACACCATAAGCATTTAGTTATTATAAACAAAGTTATGCCACTTTAGCCGGGTGGGCGGTTAATTGTGCCTCTGAGTATATTTATAGGTGAAATTCACGACAACGTGTGACTTTTTGGTAATTTTTTGCACGTTATTTGTAATGGGTCAGTACCGAACGACGGACACACGCAGCCATGCAAAGTCAAGAGGCGTGTACAAATATGGTTTAAACAGAGTCAAGCCAACGCAAAGTACATACTTTGTTCAAGATGGAGGCACTTGCTACGCAAAGATATTTGCGCATATATTACCACAAGTAGACCACCAGTTGCTCCACCTAATTTAACTATGTTATGTAAGCCTTTATATTGAGGAATATCGAAACAATTACAAAGTTATTCGTCAGCAACATGTTTAATTAAGTAAGTGCACGGTTTTATATTGAAATTAAACTAGTTTTAATAGGTAATTTGAACATTCCTACACGCATAGCACTACACGAATTTTCATACCTACTTCACAACATAGCCCTTGTAGTTGAATGGTCGTTGGTTTCCTTATCTAAACTGAATGTAATGGATAATTTTCTTGGGCTAGTGTTCAGTATATTTTCTACCGTATAGTACCTCATAAAATATTTCAAACTACCTTAATAGTTGAATTTGGAAATCACACGATCGTACGTTCTAACTACTATACTCAATAATATACTAAGGTCGTTCTTTCTAAATTCTAAACTATTATCTAAAATGTAAATCTTTCAACAAAGTATCCTGTTCTTCTCACTGTATTTCTTATCGTATCAACATCGCTCCTTGTAAACTTTCCAATGTCAGTATTTCTACCCCATTGTTGATTATGATGCTACTGAACAAATCTGAGTACCTAATCTTATGTTATTGCCAATGTCATAGGCCAATGATATTTTGTTCTTTTTAAACCTATACTTATCAGTACTTAAATATAGAAACCGCATCAAAATCCGTTGCGTACCTATTTCTTAATTATATATTTTATTTTCAGTCGTCAACTATTAAATTGCAAATTAAAAAAAACCCCGATTTTAAATGTTCGTGTCGTGCCCTTTCATTAGATACCCCACTTGGACATATTTACTCAAGTAAAATTTTTCATCCCCACTTTCAACCCCCATAACATTTGAGTGGGTGGACAGATATCGATCAAACATAGCTAAGAACACGCTTGGTCAAATCAGCTTTCAAACAAAAAAAAATCGGATCATCCGTTTGAGAGCTATGTTGCCTCAGACAGACACATACACTAACTTACTGACACGTCAAACTTATTACACCCCATCGTTTTTGCGTCGGGGGTTAAAAAAATATAACCTTACCATAAATTCATAGCGACAGAAATATTTAAATTTTAAAATGCCAATATCATTACTTATCTATTGTTAGAGGGAGTTCATTGATCTTATTGGACTTTACCAACACCCGTTAGTTAAAATACTGATATCAGCACCAAAGCACATAGTTAAGAAAATTGTTCAGGTAGATATGTATACATATATGTAATAGATTTAAGCAGCGCCAAAATATGTTCTGTATTATGGAGGCACTTAAAACCCATGTGTATAATCCCAAGTGTAAACTTAAATACTTTTTGTTGCTCAGTTCTAGCCACTGGTTACACTCTTTCACGTTTCACCATTAGCCTTATAAAGAAAACTTAGAAACCAGCCTGCAATCGACTGCATGCAGTTAATTCACTTGCTGTTGGTAGTTGCAGTACGCCGTTTGCTTGGATATAACACCTTTAGGCACAGATTCCGAAAAGTAAAATCAATGCATTTGTCTCTTTTCGACACTTGCCATTAGAGTCAGACAAAGCATAGAACTTCGTGTTTTAATGAAACGCGCACAGATATTATAACTCAATATTGTTCACCGGGTCCACTCGTGACCACGACGCATGCAACTGCGTCGAAACGTCGAGTAAAATAACAAAGGTAAGCTCGAGCTTGTCTTTGGTTATATTCGCGCCTATACATCCGGTGAACAATATTGAGTTATAAAGCATAGAACTTACCTGAATACTGGTTCACGGTATTTCCGCGCCTTAAAGTGCCTGTAACATTGCCCACAGATAAACGTAGCTAACACGAGCATAGAGTTGTCAAAGCAGAACATGAACCGTTTCGCGCGCATTCTGTTCCCGCCAAAGCCGGAGGTGTTGAGCAACATGTGCAAGCAGGGCTTCGACGACGCGCTACGCTTCTTGCACCGGAACAATCTGATATCGTGCACCAGGTGTCTGGCCGTGCAGACCACCTTCCAGCTGCAGGAGGCCCTGGACGACACCACCTTCGACTACGACCCGGAGTGTGAGGAGTGCAAGACACATCGGCAGGTGAGGTTTTTGCTTTTATTACTTAGCTTGGGTACCTAATGAACAAGTGTCGATCGTAGACCACATCGCTGCTTAACATCAGGCAGGATGGTGGTCAAATACAAAAAAAAAAGCTTGCGCAATGGGGTAGAAAACTCATGAACTAATGGCGCTAGTATAGCTTGACCCAAAACAGCACGATTGGTTGATCGATTGTCACTACAAGTTCATGTGACAGATTGCCTCGCTGTCATTGGTCCATATGGGTGAAGCGTACAAAGCGCCACCTGCATTCAGCTTTGCGATGCGAGACGCTATATGAATCATTCCTGTTATCCTGTTAAACATTTGTACCGCCGACGATGGTATTTTTTTAGCGACTTTTTATTTTTTTTATCACAAGCGTTTGACCACCATCCTGCATGATGTTAAGCACCGATGCGGTCTACCATGGGAGTCTCTAGGAGTATGGGATAAGGAGTCTCTCTTAATTTAACCGTATATATAGATTGTAAAAGCACCCCGAGCAATGATCTTAGAAACGTTCTTGGGCTCGTCGTCAATATGAACAACTTTTACCATGTCGACTATGTGGGGAAATGAAAAAAACTTTTTCGTCCCCATACAAAACGTCATCTCCCGAGGCAAATATTTGTCTATTTTATATGGTGATTTTATTTGCGTTTCCCCGCATTGTCGCTATAGTAAAAGTTGGGCATATTGACGAGCCCAACAAGGTTTCTAAGACTAATGTTCTCGTATATGCTTTTTTATGTTTGCTCGCCGATAACTTCGTCGTTTATGAACCGATTTCGACGATTCTTTTTTTGTTGGAAAGAAGATATTTCGAAGGCGATCCCATGGTAAGGAAGTCAGAGTTTGGGTCTGTCATCATCAAACTCTGAAAAAATAAAAAATCTTTGGGGCGGCCGACAAATACCTAGTAGGAGTCGGTTCTTTTTTTCTTTAAAATATAGTGTGTATAGTCTATAGAGTTCATAATTATTTTCTTTAATAATTATGAACTGTATAGACTATAGATAGAAATTAGTCTGATGTAAGATATTGGCGGTGAAAAGGTTAAGTGTTGGCAGAGTTAGCGGTCATTGATAACCACTTAGCTAAATAACATAATTGAGACTACGTCATAGGTGGTGAGCCTATCGCCGCTTTGGAATCTTAAGTGCACACCCTTCGGAATAAAGACTTCACGCTGCCTCACGATATTATCCGTTACGTCATCTGAAACGGATAATATCGTGAGGTAATACGAGCGTCTGCGGTCTAGTTGGTCGGATACTTGACTTGTAACCGGGAGGGTTCGAGTCCGGCTACTGGACGTGTACCAATGGGACTCTTTTTCAGAGCCTATGTATGCAACGCAAC
>SJJU01072316.1:0-33521 GCA_012932125.1 Conopomorpha cramerella
AAAAATAAAGAATTGCGCGGAAACTTAGAAAATTTAGGTATCCCCTCTAAGGCGGAACGAAGTTCGCGGGGGCAGCTAGTATAAAATAAAATTAAAGAAACGACTTCAACCATCAACATTTGTCATTTTTGTGCTTTTCTCATGGATCCCATTGTCGCCACTGAGCCAAATTTAAACGGGACCGAACGGGAATAAAAAAAGTATCATCCAAATCAGTTCACCCTGTCAAAAGTTTTGAGGTAACAAACATATGTACATACAACATACAAACCAACACTTCACGCCTTTTAATCGGGGTTTTAGTTTACATCTTTAGTTTCACGTTTAATTAAAGAACGTGGGTTAAGTTTTTAAGACAACACTTGCCATGTCACAAATTTATTGTTTTTGTGTATGGCTTGTTTGATGTCCTAAATGAATAAAATAAAAATAACAGGATTTTTCTACTTAGTAAATTTTTCCTCTTTACTTACAACATAATTTTAAAACAAGCACTCATTTTTTTAATTTAAATTTAGAACTGAATTGCCTGCAAAGTAGATGCCAGTACAAAATTTAGAGCCTGTTGCGGATTCTTTTTGCCTACACTTTTTTTACTGTGACATCTATTTATATTTTATTTTGATTGTTTTTGTGACGTTTTTTATTTTACTTATCGATTGAACCTGAAATAAATAAGTGGGCTAAAGTGTGCTCAATTTTTTTTTATGGAAGTGCATATAGGTTCCCGAGGGTTTCTATCTGTAGACAGACCCTCCTTCCCAAGAACCAAAACACAGCTGGAAGCTACGACATAACCCATTACTCCATCTGTTAAGCTCCTGTAATCTTTAAATTAGGTTACCTGGAAGAAATCGCTATGAGCGATAGGGTCACCTTTTGCAATTTTCACATTGTAAATTTTTAGGCAGACATTAGACGCTCATGCAAGCGTCATTCAATTCCATCAGTCATAATTTATGCAATGACTACTAATACTAATTCAAACATCATTCACTATATTAGACGATAGGTAATCCGTCAATCACAATCATGACTGTGGTAAAACTGAGATCAAAACGTATCGTCTAATGTCTGCCTTACATTCGTAATCTACAGCGTGCAATAAAGCCCTAACTTTAAAGGGCAAAATTTATAAAACTGTCATCAGACCTGTCTTAATGTATGGATCTGAATGTTGGGGAACAAAGGTGACGGATGAAAGAAGAATACATGTGGCAGAGATGGGAATGTTACGATGGATGTGTGGAGTTACTCGAATGGATAGGATTAGGAATGAGTACAGAAGAGGAAGCCTGAAAGTAGCACCAGTGACAGAAAAGATTAGGAGTAACAGATTAAGATGGTATGGGCACGTCATGAGGAGGGATGAAAATCATGTAACAAGGAAAGTGATGAGTATGAATGTGGGGGGATATAAGGGAAGAGGGAGACCAAAGAAGGTATGGATGGACTGTGTGAAAAATGATATGTGCGTGAAAGGTGTAACTGCAGAGACGACGAATGATAGAGATGAATGGCGAAAAGAAACGTGTTGCGCCGACCCCACCTAGTGTGGGATAAGGGCAGGAAAAAATGATCATGACCTTTAGATCCGAGTATAGCAGTGACCTCGCCGCTGTGCGTCGTGAACGACACATCCTTCAGTATGATCCCGGTCTTGACGCCGCCTGTCACCCGCTGGATGCAGCTGCCCGGTTCCACCTGGGGCAGTCACAGTGTATAAAATACGTAGACGAAAGAAATCTTTTTCATTTCCGAACAATGTTGCTCTTGTCGTCAAAATGAAAAACTATAATCGATGGTCCTTATTAAGAAAGTCGGATCTACAAAACGGAACATGTTCAGAAGAGAAGTTAGTTTTGGATATTAATTTCTTCCTTCGCACGGTAAAAGAGCACCATCGTAACTAGCATGCCGTTGATGTCTTTCTCAACGTTTTGTTACACACCGAATATAAAAGACATCGACGCGAGCGCCTGACTATCTTAGAAATATTTGTTAGGGTGAGTCGATCTGTAGATTGACCTTAATGGGGAATTTCTTTGAAGTTTTTCTGACATATATTCGGGCTTAGAACTGTCATTCTTTCCAAACAAAGTTTGACAGTAATAACAGTTAACAGCCCGAAAATGTCTTTCTCAACGTTTTGTTCGGAAGAAATTAAAACTAAACCACTTGTAGCATATAATTAAAATTTATAACAGCTTATAATCTTTGGTATCTTTACGTGATGTAATATACGTAATAAGTTTATAGATCTTAATATCGACAATCTAACGGTGTAGGAAAGTACATATTCCTAAAATTGCACTACCGACATTTTTAATTGGGACCATCATATTCATAGTAAATGTTGTTTCAAATATAATTGCTTGGGGTCTATTTATACGCAGTATATTTGTATTATTAATCCCGATTAGTGGTAAATACCCTTTTAAGTCGCAGTCGATTCATTCTGTGGACAGTAGGTACTGAGTTTACTTAGCCCCGGGAAGAAAAAAATTCGACCACTTCATACAAGAAACACTGATCAGGTTTGTATAAGTAGGTAGATCGAATTTTTTTTTCGTCCCGGGACATTGACACTAGGTACCTGAAGATTCAGAAGTATACTGTTGAAAGTGAGGCAGAGGAAATCTGAAAGACCTTGACGCTTGACGGCTGTATGACGGATGTACTAGTACACTGGGAAACGGTTGGCCCATTTGTGGATGATTTTACTTGTAGCAATATAGTTAATTATCAAATTACTGCTAGGTACCGTAAGTTAACCAATTAGCTAAAATTCAATGCGTTAAATCGTACATTTCAACTGCCGTTCATTATTTTCCCGAGGGTTGATCAACTACTTAGAAAATTGATCAACTTACGAGTCTTGTTATTTTCCGGTGACATATACATTAATTTGACAGTATTCGTTCGTTCATTTCATTCGATTATGAAATTACATCTTTATCGTTGGAAATCGGGCACCGTAATTTCGCAAAGTAATAGATAGATCTGTCAAACTGCTCGTGCAATTAATATACAGACTATATATAGTACGTTTTTCTTTAAATGAGATAACTAGTAAACAAACATCACAAGATTACAAATGAAGACAATCCGAGCTAATTTTACTAATTTCATCCATGTGGACAGTTGTTAGCACTAGTGCAGTTATTCACGTATTCATTTATGTACAAACTGGAAACCGTAAAGCGTTATTTCATTAGTTTTTATCAAAAGTTTAATTGCAACAAATTTTCTTCGCATAAAATGTCAGTACATTGTCAATCATCTTTTCAGTTCAGATTTGCATTGTTTGTTTACTAGTTATCTCATTTAAAGAAAAACGTACTATAGTATATATTCATTATCTCCGGAGTAATTATGTAAACTACAAAACCGGACGTTTTCAAAGTTGTTGAACTGTCAATTTACTCTACCTACCTAGTCTGTTGATTTCACCGAGAGAATTTGTGTAAACACACTTTCAGTGTTCAACTTTTTAATGCAGTGCGAGGACGAGGCCATGTTCATAATAAATAAACGTTTAAAGCCAAATTGAGGAATATTACTAAAAATGCACTCATACTATGGAACAGACAAAATAACAACAGAACCATGGCTGGTCACGTATGTTATTCAACTACATACTTAATAGTAAACTACTTGTCTTGAAAAAATGCATTTTGGATAATTGTGTCAAACCCCCACTTTCCTTTTGTACTTTAGGAAACTCAGACGAAAAGAGTTCTTCAAGAGGCACATTTTTATAGCGAGTTCAGATTATTCAAAAATATATTTGATATCTTTTATATGTCGTATTTTGATCTCTAGTATAAGCTAATATTATAATCTGTGTATTACGAATTAAAGTAATTAACGATGATTTTACCTCTTGTAAACAGAGCCGTAGAAACGTTTACACTATGAATAACCAAATGTTTTGTTTGTTTACATAAATTCTCTCGGTGAAATGAACAGAATATAGAACTATTCTACAAACTACCTTATACGCTATTCTGTTTTATTACAATAATAGTTTCGCCTATATAATTTTAGTATTTTTTGTAAGAATGAAGTAACAAATATGACGTAACAGACACTATATATATATATAACTTAATGTTGTTCATCGGATATATCGCATAGTTAGTACAAAAAGGATAATACGAAACATGCCGATTTTGTAATTTAAGTTTTGTATCTTTTATGTTAAGGTTCAATTCCATAAAGCGACACATTTTGTTTTGTCATTTTTGTTCTAACTGTGCGATATCGGCGCGAATATTCTCATTTTACTCGACTCGTGACCACGACGCATGAAACGTCGAGCTTGTTGTTCAGAACCTCTTTTTTTATGTTAGAATTTATATTTTACTTTTAATTTCATATTTGACATAGATTGTCAGTTTTGTTTGTATTCTTTAGCTTTTTTACATTTTATTTCGTCATTGTGTCTTATATCGTCTCTCTGTCAACTTGCTATTCTACTAATTTGTACCCAAAAATAATAAACCAATTTTTCACTCATAGTTCATTTCATTTACAGTCCGCTAGCCTCAAATTAGTCCGCTTCACTTGTCTTTGATTATATACCCCCTAAACAATATTGAGTTATAACGTCTGGGCACGATTAATCAATGGGGAATTTTCTTTGACGTTTTTCCGACCCATTTTCGGGCTGTGAACTGTTACATTTTTTTTTTATCACTATGAACAAGCATTTGACCACCATCCTACCTGATGTTAAGCAGCGATGTTATCACTGTCAAACTTTGTTTGGAAAGAATGACAGTTCTAAGCCCGAATATCTGTCAGAAAAACTTCAAAGAAATTCCCCATTAAGGTCAATCTACAGATCGACTCACCCTAACAAATATTTCTTAATAAGATAGTCAGGCGCTCGCGTCGATGTCTTTTATATTCGGTGTTGAAAAACGTTGAGAAAGACATCAACGGCATGCTAGTTACGGTGGTGCTCTTTTACCGTGTGAAGGTCTTCAAGTCACTGGGGTTAATAGGTACCTAATGAACAAGTGTGGTCTATCGTAGAACCGCTGCTTAACATCAGGCAGGATGGTGGTCAAACGCTTGTTAATTGCGTTTATAAAACAAAAATAACACCTAAATTTATCGTAAATAATCCTCCACTAGCTGACCCGTCAAACGGTTGTTTTGCCAATATATACATTATTAGCAGCGTTCCTCTCCTATTATATGACTTTATTATACATATAAACCTTCCTCAAGAATCACTCTATCTACTGTAGAAAACCGTATTAAAATTCGTTGCGTAGTTTTAAAGATATAAGCATACATAGGGACAGACAGCGGGAAGCGACTTTATACTATGTAATGATATAACTAAGTTAAATCGTTTAAAAAGATCTGTACAATTATTAAGTATAATATTGTACTGATGTGTTCAGTATTAATTGAATGATAATATTATGATTTAGTTCTTTCTTTTATAATTATGCTTCATTTATCGTGAAACCGGGTGGAGATCTCTTTAAACATAGGTAACGTATAAATATGGTGCTTAAATAAATATAAATCAACAAATATTTTACAACAAATTCCTATCGCCTTCATCCCATGTTAAGTAGCTAAAGCACTTGTGTTATGGAATTCAGACAACGAAATATACACTTAAATACATTTCACGCCTTTTAATCCCGAAGCGGGGTAGGCAGAGGCATTTAAAAACATACTTATATTATAAATAAAACACCCTGAACATCCAACAAGTACTTAGCAGCTCAATAGCTGTCATCGATGGGAATCGAACCCACGACCTTACGGAATAGAGGCACTACACCAACGGGCCAATCAAATTAATAATAATACAAACTTAATGATAATTACCTATGGTTTTTTTTCTAGTTACTAACTTAAACATGCTTTTAAAGACTGTTCTCGGCTTAAATTTACCAACTAACTACTCCCATTAAAATTTGACATAACGCATGTCAACAAAAATAGAACGGTCACATAATACTAAACAATAATGAAGAGATCCTACTGTCGGTCAGTGTAGAACCTTTTACCCACAATACGGCCTTTAACATTGAAACAAAACTACATAAGTAACACAACAAATGTCTCACCTGTCCTGAATGGAATACATTGCACAGCTCAAGTGTATAGTCACTTCCGATCATTTTTTTCTTATTTATTTTAGAATACTATCGAAAATCAGTAAAAATATCACAACATCACGGCAACAACCGACACAGCCTCCCCGCGCCGCGTTATTTACAAACTGCGGTGTCTTGTTGTCAACTTCACGGCATAGCACGCCATGCGACGTTGCCTAACCGCCTCGCGGCTCACTTCACGCCGGTCGGGGAAATTTTTGAGATGAACACGCGTGGTGGGTGTATTTCCGACTTTGTTGGCTTAGATATAAGGTTTGTGTTTGTTCCGAGTTTCATTTGAAGGCTTTATTTCTATGTAGGGATACGTAGGTTAGGCAGCCGCCTACCTAAATAGACCTAAATAGTAGTTCGTTTATGACTTTTCTTTGCCGAGACGTTATTTTCCCTTCGAGAACTTAACAACAATAAAATATTTAAAAAAATATTTTTTTTGTATGGATTTCAAATAGAAAATTGGAAAAAAAAACCTACGTTTATGCTGATTATATCATGAATAAGCCATACATTTTTGGACTTAGAAAATTGATGACTTCCATTAGGATTTTAGCAAAATTGACTCATTGCACAGCCTGCGTTTTCCAGGCATTTCCTTACGATAACGTTGTTGCCAGTTCGTTGCCCCGTAAACTTCTGTGAGGCTACTCGGCTATTGCCGTCCCGCTCACTCCAGCGATCATCATCTATACTACCAACAGCGCGAGTATAACCGCACATTCCAATCATCACCTGTCCCTTTCTAATAAGAGGCGAGCGGGAAAGACGGAAAAGGACGGAGAATAAGGCTCGTGTCAGTGACTGCATAACACTTCAGTGCGGAGCGCGCGCGCATACGTTCGGACAAAGTGCCAAAGCTGCTTCTGTAGCCGAAAAAAAAATAATAATAAACGAACCTGTACGAAAATCGTAAATTTAAGGTCGACAACGAACAATTAGTTAGTGATTTTCAGTGAAAATTGTGCTTTTTAATAGTGTTTATTTGTTATTTTGCTATTGAGTTTAGAATTTTTGTGTGTAGCGGTCCCGTTTGGTGGCTGCCCGGTCTTTTTGTTTCGACGGTAAGTTTGCTAAGCTGGCTTCATTTGATTACACTACTATACCTATATCTACTACCTACTAAAACATGGAATTAGCTACAGAGCTGTGTTTGTTATTTATAAAAATAAAGTAATATTTTGTTAGGCCATTCTTATTGGATATCTATTGAATGATTTTCATAAGGTTATTCTTTGTATAATATTGTGATAATCTAACAAATAAAAGGGGATAGATATGAAATCTCATTACACATTAGGAACGTGTTTTATTACTTCTCATAGTAGCATAAAAAAGTTTAAAGCTATGCTTCTCTTTTAATAGGTATTAAGTTATTACATTTCTTGGGATTTATGATTCTGGTTCCGAGTATACAATTTATTTATAGATACATCTTAGATACTACTTAGCTATCAAGGCTTGCTTCTTCTGACTAAAGGTATCTACTGATAGACATGCTAGTTAGTCGCATGCTTTTGGGGTTATTACGGTAAGTAATAAAAAAAGGCGTCAATAATTTCCAAGCTTCGACTCGTAATAAGAATAATAATATTACGGGAATTGCCACTAACTACGTGTGTCACGTTAAATCTAAATTAAAAAAAGGATAGTATTTAAACGTGCATCAAAAAAGTCTAACCTAACCTAACTAAAATACTGACTTAGCCACAAAATTACTGATTTGGTCTTCTAATTGCCATTCTGATGATAACTTTGGCTTTTTAGGTGTGCAAGTTAGTAATTTTGATGTACAGTTTATTATTTTCTTAAAAAAAAAAACAGATGTTACGTAGAATAACTCAAAAAGAAAACAACAAAACAAGCATTTGATTAGATTCTGAATGTAATTTTGTAAATATAATGCATTTGTTCCTGTACACGGCACAAAGGGGAATAATCAGTCTGCGTTTAAGATATGGGTACCTCACTCCAAACAAAGGTAGTATGTACTGTGGCTGTCATAGACTGATATAAGTACTTCCAAAACAAAATCTCTCAGCTCATCAAAAAACTCTCTAAAACATTGAACTGCGAACCGCATTGGACCAAAACTGGAAATCAAAATTGGCTCCACATTTTTTTTGCATACAAATACTGATCAAACGATGAATGTAAAAAGATATTTCTTTTTATCATTAAGAACAAGCGTTTGACCACCATCCTGCCTGATGTTAAGTAGCGATGTGGTCTACGATGGAGCACACTTGTTCATTAGGTACCTATTCACCCGCGACTTGAAGACCAGACTGTACTGCGCAGGAAACACAAACTCCGGCAAGTCGTTCCACATCCTAGCGGTTCGAAGATAATGTGTGTATTAGATTCTACAGTACAATTTGTAGCTGATAGTGCCAATGTCTGGCGCCCGCATTATACCGGAGGCGAAAATCGACTACCATCGCCTAGAGGCAGTTGTAACCTCTAATAAAACCCGTTCGTCAATTACTCTGTGCGAAAAAATACCTCCCTAATAGCTTTCGATGGCCATATTAATTTTTCTACTAATTATTCGTACACTATTTAGACCTGATTTAATATCTACAACATTGAAAGATTGTGCCGTATCTAAAGGTGCAGTTTTTGACAGCATTTTGGCAGATACCCCATGCTGCAGTGGCGTGCACACCATATAGGCAAAAAGACACTGCCTACCTTAGTATTTTGGTTACCCGACCTAGTAATAGATCATCATCATAATTGCTAGATCATTTTTTGTTGTACTCACGACATAGGCTAACGAAGGCCCTGTGTTTTGTGGGTGAGTAGAGGTAGGTATCTATATTTCGTAAAGCCAAGTTACCTATAAATAGGTGTCTATCCTTGGGGATTACTGCCTAGCTTGTCGTAAAATCCAGTGCACGCCACTGCCATGCAGCTATCAAAATATTCCTACGAGGAGCACCTGTGTTTCTCATAATTATATGTAGGTTCATCATCAGCCTCATGACGGCCACTGCTGGACGAGGGCCCATCATTTGGGTGGAAATGCCAATAATCGCCACGCTTGGCATTGGTATACAAAACTTAAACTTTCTGGATCGGTATTGGGCGGTTATTCCGATATATTACCCTGAATTTATGGTTAATTCGGAACTTATCCGACTTCGAAAAAAGGAGGAGGTTCTCATCATCATCAGCCACATAACGTCCACTGCTGGACGAGGGCCTCCCCCAATGAGATCCGTCATTTGGGGTGAAATGCCCGTAATCGCCACGCTTGGCAGGCGGGTTGGCGATCGCAGTGGTGTTGTGGTTTAACTCACAGAGAGCGCTGCTGCCCGTTCTCTGGAGAGCTCCCTCGGTCGCCTCTTACGACTCCCATTACGGGAAATGTTGGGCTGGGGTGGTGACACATGTATTCTATTCGCCGTCACCACACGGCTTCTCTTCTTCTCTCAGGTTCTCAATTCGTCCGTATTTAATTTTTTTTTATTAACGTTCACCGATATTTCCGTTAATAATTGACGGATTTCGAACATTTTTAATGACACACTTACACATTTTAATTTATTAGCGAGGTAGACAGCCACTTGCTAAACATATGATTAAGGAAAAAAATGTGGTAGAACCATCTCCCCGGAAGCAACACACACCTTTTGCTACGAGTGTCTTTACTTTGTAAACGACTGTGTTCATAATAGAGTTTCTGGCATTCGATCCATGAATTACCAAAAGTACCATTATGTTACGAGTATATGACATTGCGATGGTCCCAATTAAAAATGTCGGTAGTACAATTTTAGGAACATGTACGTTTCTACACCGTTAGGTTGGCGATATTAAGATCTATAAACTTATTAGGCATATTACATCACGTAAAGATACCAAAGATTATAAGCTGTTGTAAATTTGAAGTACATACTTCAAATTTACAACAGCTACATGTAGTTTAGTTTTAATATCCATAAACTAACTTCTATCTTCTCTCTTGAACATAGTCCGTTTTGTAGATCCGACTTTCTTAATAGTGACCATCGATTTGTTGTGTGAAGCAGCGTTCGTCTCAATGATTTGTCGGGGGCATATATCCCTTTTTTTGTGGGGAAATCCGTTATGGATACCCCACCGCTAACGGGGACAGCGGCGGGGTTATGTGGGACTCGCGCCCACTAAAACCCCACAGTGACCGCTCCCGCGTTATTGCCGGGGCCCCCGGAACAGTCTGAGCCACTACGTCCAAGGGAGGCATATTATTATATCCCTGACGTTTATTTCATGGACCCTCATTTATTTTATACTGGTTAATATAAATTATTAATAGTGTTTCTACGCTATTATATTCATGCATTATAGAGGTAGATATAGACTTTCCTCAAGAATCATTCTAGAAAAGAATAGAATACCACATCAAAATCCGTTGCGTAGTTTTAAAGATCTAATCATACATAGGGACAGACAGCAGGAGGCGTTTGTTTTATACTTTGTATTGATCGCAGTATGAATAGCTGTCTTCACATACTTGTAATACGGTGACTTAGTTTATGACAGAAAAAGGCACAGGAAATTTTCCATTACGCTTTAAAAACTGACCAATAACTTCAATAATATTTATTTAACTCTAACCGGATAGTAAATACCAGCCAATTACCTTACAGTCTTTGGCGGCAATTAATTTAAGTCATTCGCGTAACCTTTGTCTATTCTCGATACGTGAGTCATAGAAAAAAAAAGTATCAAAAAATATAAATTACTTAATCCCGCCAAGCGAATCTCCAACGTCTGTGTGAGTAAGCGACCTCGGCTGCGCGGGCGCACCCAGCCCAGCCGGCCAGCCAACCAACGCCCGAGAGGAATTCCTTGAACTGCGCACTGGTACACGATTCTGCTAAATACAACAGTGTCACATTATAATCTTACAATGGTGACGTTTTTATGCATCTTCGCTGATTATTTACTAGCGGCCCGTCCCGGCTTCACACGACTGTTGTGCTGTCACTATTTTTTCCCCTGCTGTTTTAACCAAATAACCTTCCTCAGTACCCCTAGCATTAGCGCTAGCTAATACTTTTCAAACAAAGTTTGACAGTAATGACATTTCTCCGCCCGAAAAACTGTCAGAAAAAACTTCAAAGAAAATTTATATAGATAACTAGCTGTCCCGGCAGACATTTGTTTTGCCCTAGGAAGTCGCCTTTGTACCTCGTGTATTGGAAGAAATACACATTTTAAACCTTCCCTGGAATTCCACGTATAATTCAAGACCAAAAATAGCGAAATCGGTCCAGCCGTTCTCGAGTTTTAGCGAGACTAACGAACAAAAATTCATTTTATATATATAGATATAGAATCCCATAGAACCCGTGAATCAGGACCATAAACATGTAGAGCGCCAGTGGAACATAACAGAATTGAGCCAGGTTTACTACATTCCGGCACAGTACGTCACATTGCACACGTCACGAGCTGTTGGCTGCCATTTACAAAATCCGTGTAAACGGTACATTAATTAGCCTATATTTATTTCAATGTTTAATCTTTCTGTACCAAAATTTCGTTACAAACATGTCTTGTTTTACGTTATTTTTTTTTATGAAATTCATTTGCTAATACAGTTAATTGTGCTTGTTTTTGTAAATGCAAAATTGAGTCGTGGAGAACTGAATGCTTACTTGCACTTTTTTTTGTTACTAACAGATGCATCGGAGAAAAGTTCTTTATTTTGCGGACAAATTAAACAAAAGAGCTTTAAATAATCCCTACCATAAGCATTACTTCGGGATACGTATTTTTTTTTTACAGAAAATTAATGACCGCTGTATGTAATGATTTTTTTTGACACACAATGAACAAGGGTTTGACCACCATCCTGCCTGATGTTAAGCAAATGTTTACGCGAACCAAACGGTTAACGTCCACTTTCATAGTGCGTACCGCTAGGATGTGGAACGACTTGCCGGAGTCTGTGTTTCCTGCGCAGTATAGTTTGAAGGTCTTCAAGTCGCGGCTAAATAGGTACCTACTGAACAAGTGTGCTCCATCGTAGACCACATCGCTGCTTAACATCAGGCAGGACGGTGGTCAAACGCTTGTTCATAGTTATTAAAAAAAAAAGCACACAATACCTAAAATTTAGTTCTCAAGTACAAACGCTCGATCCATTGATTCACATCGATTTTCATATGTCGCAATGAAATCATTGTCCAATGACAGATAAAGTGTTCTGTCAAATTAGAACGAGGATGGTTTCCACGGACATTGTGGTCAAACCGTGGGTTTTGGCGGCCATAGTAGTGTGACATGCCAGAGGTTGCCAAATGTTTGAAAATGTACTGGTTATAATGAGCTTTGTTGTAAAGATGATACTAGTGGAGTAAGGTCAAAACTGCTTGTACAGCTCAGCGTGACAACAAATGAATACCTCGGCAGGTACACTGCAATGCGTTGTTTAACGAACAATACTCTGTGATGGTTACTGTTGCAAAAATATTAGGTTGGAAATGTTAGGTGGGTGGCACTTTTCACTAATTTAGGCATCCTGCATTTATTCCCCAGTATAATAAAATGTTGATCGGTAAAATACTTGAAATGTTCTTCTAATATATAAATATGAATGAATGAATGAATGAATAAACTCTTTATTGCACACTGTACATTACAAAATGTAAAACTAACAATGGTAAGATTGCAAATGGCGACCTTATCGCTCAGAGCGATTTCTTCCAGGTAACCTAATTTATAAATATGTTTCTTGAATCAATCAAGAAAAAAAATCAGCCAGTACTAGTCGCCCCTAAGATTTTTTTAAAGTTCCAACCGATTTATCTGGTACGCCATTATCAAACCCTGACTACTTTGGACATATCTTCCTTCCAAAAAAAAAGATTTTTTGAAGTTCTATAGACGGACGGATGTAACAGGTATTTCAATATTCTTGGAACATACGTAGATAATTCGCTCATTTACTGCAACAACGCGATATCTCAGAATGTGACACTGTTGATGTTATTTCAACCTTATCACTATTACTTAGAATTATTTTCACAATAACAAAATATTGTGAAATATAACGTTGTTGCACTAAATGAGCGATATATTTTCGAACGAAATGGGAAGACCTGACTTTCATACAGTTCTAGACTTTTAATTAAATTGCATGTAACAATAGCCGAAACTCAAGCTCCTGTCGTCTCTCAAGACACAGTATTTTGTAGTCAGTGGTACGTGGCAAATATCAAAATCGTGAGCTTACTGACTACGAATACCATGTTCCAAATTTATAGTTAGTTATAAAAATATTTGTGATAAAAGAAGGAATAACACAGTTCACAAACATTTTCAACAGCAATTAGCTATTTTAAATCCCAATGAGAGGTTTTCTGATAGCTTCAAATATGTCAAAAGTAGTTCCAAAACATCTCACAGATGGCGCTAATCAGACATGATCTTAAGGAGAAACTTATTTTAGAATTGTTACCAAAAAATAAAAGTATGAAATGACAACCCTTTCTAGGTAGTGCCATCTATTGACATTTTTTAGAACTGTAATAAGCCACCTGTCAGAAAACCTCCCATTGTCATCATCATGACGTCCACTGCTGGTAAAGGGCCTCCCCCAATGATTTCCATGATAATTTGGGTGATATGCTAATAATCGCCATGCTTGACAGGCGGGAGAGCGCTGCTGCCCGTCCTCTGGAGAGTTCCTTCGATCGCCTCGCACAGTCACCCAAAACGGGAATTTTTAATCGCAAACCAACGCAATATTCTTTTTACTGGAAATATCCTTGAAGTTTAATAAAAATACTTTTATATTTCCAACCGTGGTAGTTATAAAGTAAGAACAGCGCTAGTGAAGGTCTCAAAAGCTGCTCAAATATACGCCAAATACGGACAAACTGTTCTACATTAATATACGTCAACTAGTTAAACAACGTCTTAAAATTTTATGAATACGGCGGGAAATACTTGAGCTAGTAGACGAATTATCGTCGATAATGGGGAATTTTGATACTAAAAAAAATTCTTATCTAGATGTCGCTAGTAGGTACAGGTGACTTCTGTCAGTCATATTTTGGTATGTTTTCTATTATTTCGGTAAGTTAATCAAACTTCAGACACTTTTGTAAAAATATAAACAAACAATAAAAAAATGAACTGTCTATGAACTTCATTACCGACTGCTTTAAGTTAGTAATTTCGTTGACATTTATCGCCCCTAATACAGCAAGCGCCATCTGTCACAACTAAAAGAAACCCAGAAAATTCCCCATTAGTAAAAAATAAATCGATTAGACATGCGGTTGAGTGAGCAGTGACCCGGAAGTAAGAACAGAACCCCGGGCCCGATGTTTGCCCCGCTCGGTCACAGATCGTTAATTCCGACTTACACCTGTTTTCATCACAATCTTTATTAAAAAAGGAACATAATAATCAAACACGCATGCAATTTGATAAGAAAAATTGCTCATGTGTTAAGTTATGAGGTAAAATATTGCGCAATTTCCCTTTAAGTATGCATACATATGTACATACACTTTATTAAGGTACTGACATACGCGCTAGTGGCACGCTTTAAAAGAGATTCATCATCATCATCATCAGCCCATACATTAAAAGAGATTACCGTCATGGTATTAGTAACAAGCTGTGTTAGCTTCTGGTAGAGTTGCTACTTTTTGCTTACTAAAGATTAATCATAACAATTTTTGTCATTAACCGTTTACCAGGCAGAAGGTATGTCTGAAATTAATTGTTTTAAGAGTGTATTTCAACGGACTAAGGTTTAAAATTAAGTGGGATCAATATTCCCTGGCCCGTTTGTGTATTGTTCCATAAAACATAAGACTTCAAATTCAACTTGAAATATTTTAATTAAATGTATGCGGTTGCGGTTGTACGTTACGATAATAAATTAATATTATTAAGATAATATAAATAATATGTTACGTGTTAATATGAACCATGCTCATCCATCCAGCTCTCTCAATCGTTTTTTTACTACCTACCTTACCCTACCACACAATATTATGTAAATGTATTATATAGTATATTTACTTGACAAAATGTTATTTCATATTTTTTCCATCGCACTATTTTTAGTCGCCTACAAATAGAAGTACAAGACAGACCTTGAATTAAACAAAGTGCATTGAGGTAGTTCGGATTTTACAAAAAGAAACAAACATTTTACATAGCTTCTGGACAACATTAATAACTAAATAAAAATATTTTACAACAACACACCCATTGCCTTCATCCCATGTTAAGTAGCTAAAGCACAGTAGTATATTTCAACACAAGTGTGTTATGGAAATCAGACAACGAAATATACTTACTTAAATTTTTTTTTTCTTTTAAATACATACTTATATAAATAAAACACCCAGACACATGCAACAAGTACTTAAAAGCTCATCACCAAAATACCTGCCAGCGGCGGGAATCGAACCCACGGCCCTATAGAGCAGGGGCAGACATGCTGACCACTATACCAACGGGCCCGTCGATACTATTTATTTATTTATTATTACACAACAAGAATTGCATTAAAGGTTGCCCTAATGCGCAAAACGTGAACTAAACATAAACTAACGAACTAAAACTTATGCTTACTTAAATACAATGTCTAAACATAACATTATAACACAAATTAATAAAATATAAAACATAACGAAATCAAACTAATTCCTGAACATGTAAATACAATTCTTCAAGACAACACGGAAACTGCACTGTTTTGTTATGTACCTACCTACTTATAACAAGTAAATAAAAAAAACAGAACGTCTACATATGTATCTAGCTATATACCTATGTAGGTATATGGTCAAGACAAAATCTTTTCACTTTCATCAAAATTACAGGTTTTCGTTTGACGTTCAACGCACTTTCATGTGAGTGAAGTACGTCGTTGTAACAGTCCACTCATCTCGCTGAGCAGTGCTGAATTAATTTAACGCATCATTGGCCTTAAATAATGAGAACCTGTGCCTGGTAAAAGTGTACCTTCCTTTAACATTCGACCGTGAAATGTGGGCAATAACTTTTGTATGAACTATGTGAGGGGCAGGAAGCCAATGCGCTTTGTTTAATGCAAGCAAAATTATTTCGAACTAGAGGTGTGTCTTCCCTGTGGAAATTTCAGAGGAAAATATTGTCTAGCTAGCGCTATATTTCATAACTAAGAGAAACAATTTCAAGGGGAAATGTAGTTATTTCGTTGACGTTAATCCCCCTATTAAGGGGGCTCAAATCAGCTAGCCAGTGGCGTACACAACATATAGGCAAAAGACACTGCCTACCTTAGTATTTTGTTTAACCGACCTAATAATAGAGTCGATGCTAGATCCTTTTTGTTACGAAACGAAATATGCTAACAAAGGTCCTGTGTTTTATGGGTGAGTAGATATGTTGGTACCTATATTTCGTAAAGACAAGTTACCTATAATAGGTGTCAATCCTTGGGGATTACCTTGTCGTAAAAGCCAGTGCACGCCACTGCAGCTAGTGCCATAACTAACAGAAACAAGGGTCTTGAAAATTCCCCATTGCGTTGATTGAGTGTATTTGGTACTAAAAATAGGTGCTGCAGTACAGTATGAAGGTTCGTAAGTAGGTAGTTAGTAGTGGTACCAATTTCTTTCTGTTATTCTTTTTCTGTACATAAAATCGTCAATGTCAACAATTTCTTATTTTTCTATCGTTTTGTTTTTTAACTACTTCCTGCAATGCGACATGTTTATCAATTCTGTGCGCTCAATTCGGTTCACATTTCAGCGATCTACGTGTTAATTTCTTAGGTACAAACAAAGTAAAGGCAAATATAAGTACAGTTGATTGTTTTGAAATAGCTGTTTCCTATGTTGTTGTTACCTTACGTCAATGTTTGATTTCGTTTACTTACCTACCGTTCAAAAGTTCCTACTTATCGCCCGAACAAGAAATATTGTATACCAACTACATTTCCTATATTTTTTAATAGCTGACCCGGCAAACGTTGTTTTGCCATTACACGTTATTTACAGTGTTTCCCAGATATTATATGCATATAGTATACATATAAACCTTCCTTAAGAATCGCTCTATCGTTTAAAGAAAACCGCATCAAAATCCGTTGGGTAGTTATAAAGATCTAAGCATACGTAGGGACAGACACCGGTAGGCGACTTTGTTCTATACTATTTATTGACTAGAGATACCCCGGCGGAGGTGGTATACGTAGTTTATACTGTTCCCGTGGGAACGTAGGATCAAATATAGTTTATTAATATAGTTATTCTGTACAAGCTTATTTTAAAGTTTCATTGAAATCCGGTTGCCAGTTTGCGCGTGCAAGAGCATTTACTCGGCCAAGAAACAGGATTATCAGTTTTGATGTCTCACTAAAACATCAATAAGGTAGAGTTGTTATATTGCGACAAGTAAACAATGCACCTTAATGTCTAGTGACATTCATACGATTTTCAACCTTAGAGTAGTACACCAGATTCTTGGCCGAATGTACGTTTTGCGTGTATACCTAATATTAGTTGTAGTTTAATGAATCAAGACGTTTGTTCTTATGTGATATTTATTGTGAAAAATAAAGATTTATTGGGTAAGTTAGTTCTTTTTTAGTCAGGCTTTCATATGGGCCGATGAATGAGCACGTTGTTTATGTTATTTGCTTTTGTTCTGAACGACGATGGCAACCTAGAAACCTCGAATCATAAACAAAGATCCGGTTTATTCGCTCTTTTGAAAACTATCACCCGGGATACTTGTTACTTATATCTTTCTCTTTCATTCCGGGTCAGTGCCAATGAGTTTGTTGCTCCGAGGTTGCTCTGTTCCAACTGATAATAATAGCAGTGGCGTGTACACCATATAGGCAAAAAGACATAAAGTAGGCACATTAGTATTTTGGCTACCAGACCTAATAATAGAGTTATTGATAGATCCTTTTTTTGTTGTACTCACGACATAGGCTAACGAAGGTCCTGTGTTTTGTGGGTGAGTAGGTAGGTACCTATATTTCGTAAAGACAAGTTACCTATACATAGGTGTCAATCCTTGGGGATTCTCCTATATAAATAGTGGGAGACGGCATTATTACAAAGGAGACACAAATTGCCTTTTGCCACGCGCGAATGTCGAGGACTAAACCTAGCGGAGCTGACGTACGCACCTACTGCTAAGGCCCTATCTGTTTTTTATTATTTTTCCACGCGATGCAACTACGAGAGAGTAGCAGTATCAGCCCCCTGGTGTTCTATATTGACACCTAACATGGCTAGTATGCAGCGGCGTGCACACCATATAGGCAAAAAGACACTGTCTACCTTAGTATTTTGGCTTCCCTACCTAATAATAGAGTTATTGCTAGATCTTTTTTGTTGTACTCACGACATAGGCTAATGAGGTCCTATGTTTTGTGGTTGAGTAGATAAGATAGGTACCTATATTTCGTAAAGACAAATTACCTATACATAGGTGTCAATCCTTGGGGATTACTGCCTACCTTGTCGTAAAATCCAGCCAGTACTACCGAAAGTCGTTTCTCCCTTCCTCAAAGTTTGGTGTCGTTTCCTACAACACCTATCAATTTAGTTACACGTCAGTGATTAGTAATGAAGGCACTTATGATACGTGCAGTGTATTAGAACAATTATGTGGTTTATTTTAAACGGCTGGTATTAATTCGCAATAATTTCGTGCACGTATACTCGGCTTCCGATGTGTTTAGTACAATTTATTTTCTAACTATACCAAATCACGCTACATTTTTTTTTGTATCTGTACCCGCGAATTAATATAACATGTTGACAAAACTGTTCATTAACTAGCTAATGTCGTTGATTCTTTTGACAGTTTAATTTGATTTGTTTTACAGTACCATAAAATGTAAAAGACTACAAAAAAATTACGTCTTTGAACGAAGAAATGAACAACACCTTTAATATTTTTTTTTCTTTAGCCCGTTTTTGTGTCCCACTGCTGGGCAAAGGCCTCCCTCTGTTTTCTCCACTCCTCTCGATTTTGAGCCACCTGTTGCCACCCCGGTTCATATTTGTCTAGGTCGTTAATATATTTGTCTTGTACAATTATAAAAACATATAAAAGGCAGACAATAAGACACACAAATTAAAATATGACCTCAAAATGGAACAATTAACTTTATCGAGGTCCATTCAAGCGCCTTATTGGTGCTCATATCATAATGGGGAATTTCCTTTGACGTTTTTCTGACAGATTTTGCAAGCGGAGAACTGTCATTACTGTCGTACTTTCCAAACAAAGTTTGACAGTACTGACAATTCTCCGCCCGAAAATCTGTCAGAAAAACGTCAAAGGAAATTCCCCATTATATAGTCTATCTTTCAATCCCACGGACCAATTTGACAGTTCCCATGCAAACAACTTTGTACTCTGCTGCAATCAAGTTAGAGTATATTTTATGAGATGGAGATCTTTGACAGTTTGTATTCAATTTTCAGTTTAATTTACTTAGAAATAAAATATCATATTGTACGCATAGAAACTGTCAAATTTGTCCTTCGAATTAAAAAATAGACATTAGCCATAGTTATCTGAGTATGACGCGGAGATACGAATTTTTTCTGTCACAGATGTACATTTAGCCGTAAATCTTTTGCCGAACTTCTTAGCATAAAACCTATGAGGCTCGAACAGTTGAAAAACATTCTTGAAATACTAGCGGCGTGGATTAGTGGTCCGAGTATCTGCATCTAGTTCGATAGTCATGGGTTCGATTCCCGCTACCTACATAACGCTTTAGTGATGAGCTGAGGCATTTGTTGTGTGCGTCTGGGAGTTTTCAAAGTATATAAGTACCTATGTAATTTATATCAATCTTTGGCACCCATGTTATAGGGTATCCTGTAGTTTGGGGTCAGGTGACCGTACCTGAAAATGTCCCAGGATATTTATATATAACTAGCTGTCCCGGCAAACATTTGTTTTGCCATAATAAGTTGCCTTTGTACCCCGTGTATTGGGAGAAATACTACTGGTAGATGCATGAAAAATAGATAGTAGCCCATTCTCAGACCTACTGAATACGCATATAAAATTTCATCAAAATCGGTCAAGCCGTTTCGGAGGAGTATGGCAACGAAAACTGTGACACGAGAATTTTATATATTAGATTTACTAGCTGCCCCGGTAAACATTTCTTTTGCCATAATAAGCTGCCTTTGTACTCCATGTATTGGGAAAAATACAACCGGTAGATGCATAAAAAATAGATAGTAGCCGATTCTCAGACCTACTGATATTGATATAGAATTTGGTAAACATCAGTAAAGCCGTTTCGGAGGAGTACGGTAACTAACATTGTGACATGGAAATTTTGTAGGTATATTACATTTATTGCAGTGTGTGTACTGTTTTCATTAGAATTACCTGTACCACCTTCATTTTGTCTAGTTGAGTTGAAGAGAAAATACATTGTAAACATTCATGCAACATTGTTGAAACAACGTGTTGCAGAGTTGTCTCTCGCGGTGCAACAACACCGCAACTAGTAGTCATGAACTCTGCAACATGTTATTGTGACAACAATGTTACTCAGTTAATATGTGTAAATAATAAGGTGTTTCAAATCTTGTAATTTCATAATTTCTCGCCAAATTAGTGACATTCAATTTGACCATATTTTATAGGTATTGGATATGGGATGTGCCTTGCCTGTCTGAGTTTTCTTGATGAGATGAGATCTTGAAGTAAAGAGTAAATACTAAATAGGTACCTAATGAACAAGTGTGCTCCATCGTAGACCACATCGCTGCATAACATCAGCTACTCAAACTTATGTTGATAGTGCATAAAAAACTATATATATAAAACAAAGACGGGTTTGTTACAACACTTTTAACTCAAGAACGATTCAACAGATTAGGCAGTTAATTGGTGGGGACGTAGCTTAGAACCAGGAGAATAACATAGGATGCTTTTTATCCCGTTCCTGTGGGACAGTAGTGCAGTATAGAGAGTGCTATATTTTGTATGACATACTGAAACTACGCGAATGAAATCGCGGGGCGTCCACTAGTTGTAAATAAAGTAATAGATACCTAACTTCAAAACGTTAGGTAAGTTGTAATCAGGAGTAGCTTGTGAGCGAAGTCGCGAGCACAACTAGTGTGTGACAGACATCGACACACATACACCGAGCCAAGGTCGGAAATGTCAACAAAAACGATCGAGCAGATGTATCAATGTCGGCATTTCTACATGAGAGACAATAATCCATTCCCAGAGGTCAGACGGGGTTCTCACGGCCCGAAGAAGGCCTAGATGAGGCGACAATATGTGTATAAGTAGGTACAGTTGGCTACACGTTAACAGCGTAACTTTGACTGCAAGGAAGTTCTGGCGGCGTATCTGCCACAGTTTGGTAGTTCATCGCTCAGTGGGGCTAGACCATAAGAAAACGATCAGTCGTTTTACGTCGTGACGTAATAGCACAGCTGCGATTTACGAACGTTGCCGAAAACTGATAAATAATAATAAATAACGTAAAAAAAATTAAGTTACCAGAGGTCCCTAAACTAAGCGAAACCTGTATCTTAGGGAACCAATTACAATTAAATTTTGAATTTATACAAAGAAAATCAATAATGTATTTCTTATTTCTAAAGAGTTCGGTATATTTAATATAAAACATTAGGTACCATCACTGAAATACAGTCTTAAAACCACATCACATAGGTATCATAACATAGTAAAGGTATTTAATAAATTATTACACATATTTGATTAACTCTCACATTAGTGCCTCAGTGCTATTGTAATCCAATGTTAAAAGCCAGTTAAATGAAAATCACAAAACCAACCAGTGGCGTGCACACCATATAGGCAAAAAGACATTGCCTACCTTAGTATTTTGGCTACCCGACCTAATAATAGGTAGAGTTATTGATAGATCATTTTTGTTGTACCCACGACGAAGGCTAACGATGGTCCTGTGTTTTGTACCTTAGTAGGTAGATAGGTAGGTAACCTATGTTTCGTAAAGACAAGTTACCTATACATAGGTGTCAATACTTGGGGATTACTGCCTACCTTGTCGTAAAAGCCAGTGCACGTCACTGAAACCAATAGTGTACATCGTTTGACGCTGCGATGCCAAAGCGACACAACTACGAATATGTAGCAAACTAGGTCCTCTGAATACTACACGTTTTTTTACACAACCTTCTACGTTTCTTCATCTATACCTACTTCTACCTATACCTACCATTTTTCACGGCTGATGAGACAAATTTTCAAACAATTGACAATGTATTTGAGCAAGAATTTCGTTAGTTTTTGATGCAATTGTATTTTTCTATCTTGTAGTTGAGTGCGTTCAATAATATGTATTGGATAAAATGCGCAAATGAGGAAATTAAATATATTATGAAATAAAAATACCTTTGCTTTCTGGGTAAAGATCGTTTCGGTAATTTTTCTGGCGAAACGCGAGTGTTTTTTATCAGAAAAGTTTCTCAACTATTTAAAACAGTAGAGCAGTGTTATGATTGGCTAATCACAAAACTGCGCTGTGGTGACAGCCAGTGTAGATATAAATGGAAGGGAATGGGAAACAGTGTTGTTGTTTTTGATACCATAGAGGTGATTTTTTAAAAAAACAACCCTAAAAAAGATCGAGTCCAAAGATTCAAAGAATAAATTAGATGCATCTCTTTCATTTCCGAGACCTACCTACCTAGCTACTGATCTCTTTCTCTCGGGCGTGTACTAATGGATTTCTTTTTTCATGAAAGCTCCATACCTTGTGGTTTGTGAACCTTATAATGATCGACTCCCGATGGGTTGAATATGTTTTGTGAACCGTGAGCGTTTGCTTAACAACTTTAACAAGTGCGTCTAAGTAAGCCTACCTCGCTTTGGAACTAAAATTTAAAATCAAAATGTTTTATTTCAAGAAAAATATTACAATATATGACATGGAGCCCTTTTTTAAGTATAAAAATATCTGTATTAAAATACTCCTGTCTTCCACACTGACTTGCTTCTAAATAACATTAAGAAATAAATTTATTAATTGCTTCATAATATAATTTTAAACTACTACTATACTAAGTACTTTTGACATTTTGCCCATGGTTAATCGGACATTGCAAATATCCCCTTACCTTGAACGAACTCAATATATTTAAGTGGCATTCTGATGTTGCATCATTGTATTTTTTAAGAGCGTTTGGTTGGACACTTGACTTGCGATCGGCAGGTCGCGGGTTCGAGTCTGGTACTCTTTTTCAGAGCCTATGTACGCAACGCAACGCTCGTACGGTGCCTTCACTGTCATCTATCAAACATCATACATCGTGGTGTAACCCGCACCCGCACACCGCAAGGTGTGTGAAACCTATAACGGCGTTGGGCTCACCCCCTGTCATGTTGAGTTAAATTCTTGGTGAACCGATGGAATTTGCTCAGAAAGTGCTTCTGCCTACCCCCGCCTTGGGATTAATATCGCCTGTCTTATTTTTTTGTATAAGTAATTTTCATATTTTTATGTACAAGGTAGGACTCGATACCTTAATTTAACATTTTTGTTATATGAAATGTGGGTTGTATAAATAAATATATTTAATTTCATTTCATTTTCATAATTGAGTGACTTGGCCCTGAGCTAACCTACACGTCTCATGCATCAGCCAGTACCTTGCGCACGTCAATCAAATAGAACTAATTAGCGGAATAACTTAATAGGAAATTAAGTAAAAAATAATCATCTGTCATTTGTTATCTACTTTTAACTATTTATAATTACTTGTGACATTTAACAAATAGTTATTTGGTATTGCAAATTTCCATTTACATCAAACGAACTTAAAATATCTAAGAGAGGAGAACGGCAAAACGTCATCCATACCAAGTGGATTTTGGTTCGCGTAAATAGTAACATTTACGCAAACCAAACGGTTTGCGGCTACTTTCATAGTGCGAACCGCTAGGATGTGGCATGACTTGCCGGAGTCTGTGTTTCCTGCGCAGCTGAAATTTTTAGGGTAACCAAAAAAATAAAAAATAAAAGGGAAATACCCGCGACTTGAGCGCGCAAAGTAACTAATGTACAAGTGTACTCCATCGTAGGCCGCATCGCTGCTTAACATCAGGCAGGATGGTGGTCAAAGGCATGTTCAAAGTGTTGTATTTTATACTATTAATATGCTTTGATATAATCGCTATGGTTTTGCGAACATGGTATTCTAGATTCTGTACTACGGTGAAATATGTTTTATATGAAAATGTTAATCGTTATTTTAAGATAAAACGGACAACGTGAACATTACATAACATCATCATCATCCGCATGACTTCCGCTGCTGGACGAGGGCCTCTCTCAATAATTTCCATGATAATTTGGGGGAAATGCCAAAAATCGCCACGCTTGGCAGGCGGGTTGGCGATCGGAGGTTGTGTTATGGTTTAACTCACAGACACGCAGCTGGCCGTCCTCTGGAGAGTCCCTTCAGTCGCCTCTTATGACCCCCACGACGGGACAAGTTGGGCTGGGGTGGTGAGACGCGTATTCTATCCGCCGTCACCACACGGCATTATATGACTTACCTTTGTTATTTTACTCGACGTTTCGACGCAGTTGCATGCGTCGTGGTCACGAGTGGACTCTCGCTTGCTCTTGCGAGTTTGTCTTTGATTGAATTAGAACATATGAGAGAGATGAGAGAACAATACTGAATATTATTATGCTAAATGTGACCGAAAACTCCTTGAGATCGTAATGTTCTGTTCCCTTTTAGGGATTTCGGACGTGAGTTTATGTATGTGTACTATTGTATTGTCTAAGTGTCCCTTTACATCAAACGAACGCAATCTACTCAAGTGGCAGTTCTACTTAACATAATTAATTTAATGGTTGGACCAACTAAACTCCACTTGACAATCGCTAACTAGAATCTCACGCATCCCAAAAAAAGAAAACCTTTGAACATTTCGCCATCTATTGTAAAAATAATCATAAATCCAATGATTTGCAAGATAACGCAGCTCGCCATACCAGTAGTATATAGTAGGTGCCTTGCGTTACCAAATCACTTCCTACGCCCACTTGCTCTAACCTCGATTTGTCGGTCACGGCCGTAAGGTATACTTAATGATATGTAAAGTTATATTGTTGTTGTTATTGATACTTTAAACATCTTTCCTTCAATGATTAAGTGAGTTAAGTTAGTATCATAGCCAAATTAAATTAAAGCTGATGCTAATGTTTTATTCTGACGTCTAAATATATAAATGGAAAAGCTGACTGACATATCAACGCACAGCCCCAAGGGCTAACCGCAGGCACTTGAAATTTATTTGGAACAGACGTAGCTTAGGTATCGTAGGGGTGCACTAAGAAAGGAATTCCCGAAGTTCCCATTAGAACAGGGGAATTAACGGAAAAATCCTTTTGTATGAAAAATCTAAACCGCTCAAGTGAGACGCTTGAAATATGGGATGCAGGTACCGTAGTAAACATAAAGCCTAGTTATAACAGGACATAGGGAAATTTCCACGGGAACGCGAGTTAGCGGGAAAAAACTCTTGTAAGCTTATATTATTTCAAAGTTTCATTAAAACGCTTTCAGTAGCTGTAGCGTGAAAAAGTAACAAACATCCACACAACAAAATTTCGTGCTTCACGTCTTCATCGTTATTTTGAGAAAACAATATCTATATTACGTAATAAAATTAGCAGCATCTCATAGTGACGCATATCAATATTAAAAATCTTTAATAAATATATTGACTCGGATATCGCATGAAAGCACGTGTAAATTAAATTATTTAGTGCGTCTAATTTAGTGGTATTTTTCAAAGACCAAATCACACCTTAACACCAGGCAGGACGGTCGTTAGTCAAATGCTGTTTTTGTGAAAAAAAAAACTACTATAACTCAATATTGTTGTTTGGGTATATTGGCGCGAATATAGGTATATAGACAAGCTCGAGCTATATTTGTTATTAAACTCGACGGAGTTGCACGCATCGTGGTCACAAATGGACTGGAGTGCGGCGGTGTTGTTCACTGGTTTGATACGAATCCGCAACTACCCCAAAGAGTCACTGTTTCTGTAGTCCAGTTGGTCGGATTCTTGACTTGTAATCGGGAGGTCGCGGGTTCGACCCGGCTACTGGACGTGTACCAATGAGAATCTTTTTCAGAGCCTATGTACGCAACGCTCGTACGGTAAAGGAAAACATAGTGATGAGACCCGTACACCACAAGATGTGTGAACCCTATAACGGCGATGGGCTCACCCCGTTGGTTAAATACGCTTGGTGAATTTGGAACGAGAATTAATTAGGATTTTTTTTTATCTCTATAAACAAGCGTTTGACCACCATCCTGCCTGATGTTAAGCAGTGATGTTTAGCACTGGTTTCCTCGTCTTCTATTTCTTACGGTGTTGGCGCACATGGTCCACGCGGTTACCGCAATACCTGCGCAAGAGTCACCGACCGCAACGACTATCTTACTATTGTCTGGTTGGCCTATCAGCATGGACATCGCAACCCGAACCTGATTACTATGCTACACTTTAACTTACTTAAACGGTTTCGCTTTCATATGACAGTATTATTTATATGCAAATGAACGCCCAAAGGAAATGTTACGGACTTTTGTACGACCTTGTGTGAAAGGGAAAACGTGGAAATAGTAGTTAGGTAGATAGTTTCCTGAGTAAAACTGTAGTCCCAATAGAATTTATTTATATACAGGGTGTCCCAAAATAGGTACGTCACACTGACACCGTAGTAGGTAGATGGGATTCAGACTTAGACGAATCGAATAAGCCTAACATGCCCATAGAAAAGTATCGCTGGTGTTGAGATATAGCCAATTTTAGGTAAAAATATATAGCCAATTTTATGTATGTACTAGCGGGTCCGGCGTTTTGCCTACAAAACCCGTTAAAAGGGTATTTCCGGATCTTTATTGCACACTGTACATTACAAATGTAAAAAAAATACAATGGAAAAATTGCAAAAGGCGACCTTATCGCTCCGCAACCTAATTTAAAGATTAAAGGAGCTTAACAGATAGAGTAAAGGGGCTGTACATAAAAACCATTGAATCGGTTTTTATTTATTTACTAGCTGATCCGGAAAAAAAAATGTTTTGCCAATATTTATAGTGTTTCTCTGCTATTATATTCACGTAACCTTCTTAAAAAGTCACTCGCCCTATAAAAGAACACTGCATGAAAATTCGTTACATAGTTTTAAAGATCTACGCATACATAAGGACAGACAGCAGCCGGCGAATTAGTTTTATACTATGCCGTTAGAATAAGCTTTGTTCGTGGACGTAAAATGTGTGTACTCAGGACCCATACAATTATGTACAATTCATAACGGAATTAGTAATTGTAAGTGTAATCATTTTAAAGAAAAATGAACCGACTTCAATCAATACTAAGGCGCCTCTACGAATTTTAAAGTTTACCTCAATTGATAAAACAAGAATCCATGCAGGTTTGATGATGGCAGAACAGATGTGGTCCGATTTTGATGATATTTTTTTTGTTGGAAAGAAGATTTTTCCCTTATTAGTGACCACCCTGAAAAAATAATAATCAAAATCGGTTCATAAACGACGAAGTTATCTTAGAATACACATAAAGAAATATATTTACGGTCAACTTCAGTAACTACCTTTGTTGAAATCGCTTAAAAATGGATTAGTAATTGTTGTGCGTGATGTTAACAGCAGTGTATTCCGTTCCCGTTGGAATTTCGTACCTTTTTTTTTCTTTTCAGATTTTTTATAATTAATTAATTAATTGTATCTCCCCCCCCCCCAATTTAAGTTTTTTTTAAATTCTAATCATGCCAAAAAGTTTGTGCATAGATTCTTAGTAATGATAGGTTCATCTAACTTTGGATATTACTTACTATTATAGTTGACTTTAGTGACATTTAGGTAGCTTTCCCAACTTACCCCATAATATTAATGGAGTAACGAAAGGAAGGAAGGAGTCACAAGTCAAATTTCTACAGATAATATAAGTAAGACAAACAAAATGGGAGTTCTGAAAAAAAAAAACAGTTTGTCGCATTATTTTTCCGTTCTCATAAATAGGACATAGATATAACGCACCGATAAGATGTCATTGCATTCCGCAAACAGCTGTTCTTCACGTTAAAAATTCCCACACAATCTTCGTCTAATTCGACGAAAAGTTCTCGTTACAAAAGACAAGGTTAGCCCCCAACAAAAACTAACCCAATAGCTCAACAAGTGCATCGCAATCGATAAAAGTGTGAAGTAAAAACAAAAAAAAACAAAATGTATCGAATCATCGCAGAAAATACGTGAAAAGTGAGTCCAATTGTCCTACATTTTGAAATAATAGGGTCATCAGTGATGGCTCCTCTCGCCGTAACGGAATTGTCAACATAGCGGTTGTACGATATCGGAGTTCCGAACCGTCCAGTTAAAAACTTAAGTATCTCGCTGAGATTGATCGTTGATGACGAACTGGTGATGAGCTTTGTCTTTTTTTTTGTTGTTGAATGATTACTTACTGACGCAATTCGCCACAGATTACAATGGTGCAAGATTTGGGTCGGTGCCACCCATCATTCTAATAAAGAAGAGTTGATTTTTAAGTAGTTGGAGCGTCTGTGGTTCAGTGGTCGGACAATTTACTTGTTATCTTGTGATGGGAGGTCGCGGGTTCGAACGCTATCAATTTTATAAAAAAAATACACTTCACGCCTTTTAATCCCAAAGCGGGGTAGGCAGAGGCACTTGCTTAGTAAGCAAATGATGTTATTTTTTTAGGATGGTCATTAGTCAATTATCTTGGAAATATCTTCTTTCCAACAAAAAAAATATCATCATAATTTGGTTAATTTTCTCGCTGTAATACCCGTTTTAAACATTTAATAACTTTGTTTTATATTATGCATTGAAATGAAATGAAATGTTTATTTATGCATCGTTATAAGTGCTATTACATACCGATATACAGTATAACACAAAGTTGTATGAAAGTCATTTATAATTTTAAAAACAAAAGTAAACGTCCCCGTTGATGAGTTGAAACTACTTTAGCGGATAGAGAAAACTTTGTTTTTGGACATAAAATATCGCAGTTAGAACAAAACTGACACAAAACAAAATGTGTCGTGTTATGAAAATAAACCTTAACATAAAAGAAAGATACAAAACTTAAATTACAAAATCGGCATGTTTCGTATTGGGTCCTTTTTGTTCTAACTATGCTATATGTATTCAAGACCAGTACAATCTATATAATACAATACAATCAATATATAAGTTGGCAGTACCAATCAAGTGGTTTGCTACAAAGTTAGATGTTGTCAAATCGCCTAACGACCTTTAACTTGGCTTAACCATAAAGATTGGTCACAAGCGATTTATTTTGACAAGTTGTGAACGTGCATTTTAACACTTTCGTGGACACATCCCGCCTGTCCACGTCATAATAATAAAACTTCATCATCAGCTACATAACGTCCACTGCTGGACGAGGGCCTCCCTTAATTTCCGTCATTTGGGGTGAAATGCCAATAATCGGTACGCTTTTTTTTTAATCACTATGAACAAGCCTTTGATCACCATCCTGCCTGATGTTAAGCAGCGACGTGGTCTACGATGGAGCACACTTGTTCAGAAGGTACCTATTCACCCGCGACTTGAAGACCTTCAGACTGTACTGCGCAGGAAACACAGACTCCGGCAAGTCTTTCCACATCCTGGCGGTTCGCACTATGAAAGTGGACGCAAACCGTTTGATTTGCAAAACGCTTGACAGGCGGGTTGGCGATCGCAGTGGTGTTGTGGTTTAATTCACAGAGAGTGCTGCTGTTCGTTCTCTGGAGAGTTCACTTGGTCGAATCTTACGACCTCCCTGACGGGAAATGTTGAGCTGGGATGGTGACACATATATTCTATTCGCCTTCACCACACGGCAATAGAACTTGTAGGGTCTTACTAATAATGGCGGAATTTCTATTTCGAAGATACACAAAGCTCAACTTAATTTGTCAGTAATTGTATGTCAAGTATCGGCTGATGATGATGATGATGATGATGATGTCAAATACGGAATATCCAGTTCTAAAAAAAAAATATACTTCACGTGTTTTAATCCCAAAGCGGGGTAGGCAGAGGCACATGCTTACTGCTTGCAGTTCTTGTAGACCTAGAATAACCGTTGTATAAGTCATAACGCGTTTATTGGTAAGGGTAGTAGGCATGTAAATTTGAGTGTCCAAGAATGTGTTAACACGGAAATAAATCTGACATACAAAAGTTCATAACGTACGTAAGCACTTAAGAATTTTGTAAAGTCATCCCCTAACTAATGTGTTTACAAAGCTAAGTAATAATGAGGTAGGCATGAAAAAAATAATTCCATAGAAGCGTTAGTTACATCGCGGCCATTACGTTATATTTGTGTAATAATATATCCGAAGCTTTAAAATGCTTTAAAAGGTTATAGATAACTGCTAATCTTTCGAAGATAAACATTTTTTTATACTTACGTTTTTTATGCAGATTAAAATTAATAATTTTATTGAAAACCTGTTTATGTAACATTTTCGTCGCCTCATTAGACTGATTGAGACGAGAAAGTCGAATATCTACGTAAAACGAATGACGCTGCGTCTGCGCATAACGCCATCTCTTAAATTTCTAGATATTTTTATTGTGTTTGTCGCTCTTTCTTATCGTTATTATCATCATCGTCAACGATTATGTAGTGTACAGTGATTGTTGTACATATCAGCGAATTGTAATGAATAAATGAATATCCCTTTATTGTACACTAGCTTTCCGCCCGCGGCTTCGTCCGCGTGGACTTCGGTTATATTGCGGTATAAAGGAATATTTTTGTTTTCCCTCGGTAATATCATTTTTTTCCGGGATAAAAAGTACTCTATTATTTAAACCGGATTTCTAACTGTTCGTCTGCAAAATTTCAAAGCAATCGGTTCAGTAGTTACGGCGTGAAATCGGAACAAACAAACAAATAAACAAACTCACTTTCCCCTTTATAATATTAGTAAGATTGTAAGGAGGAGTTTTTAAAAAGAAAATCAGCTAAAGAGCGAGTCCAAAGACAAACGATCATAGAATAAAGTCTTAGGCAGACATTAGACGATACGTTTTGATCTCAGTTTTACCACAGTCATGATTGTGATTGACGGATTTCCCATCGTCTAATATTGTGAATGATGTTTGAATTAGTATTAGTAGTCATTCCATAAATCATGACTGATGGAATTGAATGACGCTTGCATGAGCGTCTAAGGCAGACATTAGACCAAACGCAAGTAGACTTGCAAACCGCGGACCACTTTTAGTCTGTCTCTTTCCCACCAAGTATGGAAAAATATGTACAAATTGTCACTTTTACTACTACCTTGACAGTTTGGATCCAGATTTACCCGGATACGCAGTAAGGGGCAGAAAGATATTGTCGCTTACTCTTTCATAATTTGTATCTCTTTCGTTTTCAAATATTTTTGACAGATTGTTTTTTTTTCACATTCACAAATTTAAGATTGCAAAAGTACGACTCAATTTTTCGAGCCCATCTCAATACCTATAAAATTTCATTTGTTTCATGGGATTTCTCTTAGAATTTAAATAAGCGATTTCTATTAAGTCACAATGTTGGTAAAATAGCTTTTTTCTACACAATTGCTTGAGAAATATGAAATGCTGCGTTGTTTTCGTTGTCTTAACAACTTGACGCTAATTCTCCACTGAACCGTAAATTGAAAACATCTAAAGGTGGTAGTAGAGTATCCATCTCTTTGAGACTCTTTTTTTTTTTTTTAGCTTTTTTACTTTTATTTCATCATTGTGTCTTATATCGTCTCTCTGTCAACTTGCTATTCTACTAATTTGTACCCAAAAATAATAAACTAATATTTCACTCATAGTTCATTTCATTTATAGTCCGCTAGCCTCAAATTAGTCCGCTTCATTATTTGGTTGAAAGTTAAGAAAAAAAAACTCAGAGTAAACAATACATAGTATAAAACAAAGTCGCCTCCCACCGTCCCCGCAAGAATCCACCATCGACTTGTTTCGAGCTTGATAAGGGAGCTCAAATGTAATGCCCTGAATTCCTCTGGTATACGGATACGATACGGATACCCAGGAGTCCATAGTCATTTGTCGCACCAGCGCACGGCATTCGCATATGATGTGATTCATTTCCACAGACGGAAAGTCATTGACGCGTATTTTAAAGTAGACGGAACCTTTGAATGATTCTGTTCTACTTAGGTTTTTTTTTACATAAGTCACTTCTAGTTAGGTACATACTTACCCTCGTATTCAAAAACTTAGAACAGCGCTAGTGCACTGTTAATCAAGGTCTCATAACCTGTGCAATTCTCGTATTTTTGCTCGATCACGATTACGTTTTGGTTTAGCTTACGCTCGAGTTTATTCGAGTTCAAAAATTACCAGAATACGGTTTGTTTGAGAAGAGTAATTTTAGTTTGTTTGTTTACGAGAATACGCTTTCACGATTCCCAGCCGTTTGACGTACTATTGAAATTCGATAGTAACACGAGAACGATAGTAACAAGAGTGTTTGGACTAAGTTGAGACTTTTTTAGTATCGACAAAAATACGAGTTCGAGCCCTACTGGTCAAATGTTCGCCAAATACGAACAAACCAATCTAAGTTGATATACGTCAACTAATTAGTCAACGTTTTAACTTTTTCGAATACGACAGATAGTATATTTAAGTATCTATCGTCTAATAAATCATTAAGATAGTTTATGAGAAAATATTATGTTCCTGTTCCACTAAAGACTGTTGATTTATCACTAGTTTATTTAAGTGTTGAAATAAGTTAGCGCTCTTCGAACTGTGCGGTGCCCTAACAGGGTCCATGTTGGACCATCACATAACACACTTAACATCATAAATGTACACATGGAAGCACAATAAATAAATCAACAAAGTAAATATAAAAAATATTTACATTAACCAAGTAAGGGCATAGGCGGTTCTCAAGATGTTCTGATTGAATCAAATACAGCCAGTAAAATTAATTCTATATCCCATAACAGTATGAGACATCTTTTACGTACATGTATAATACATGTACATATCAAGATATTTCTAAATACAGTATTGCACAATAACGAAATAAGCGAATCTTGCGCAACTGTAATGGACGATAATGTGGCATATGCAGATTTGACACAGTCTGGGTGTGACTTTATGATATTACTGCATGGAAGAACGGCATAACATGCATGCATGTATGAGCAATAACTAACATGCAATGAGTAAGAGCCTGCTCTAAGTTCTAAGGCGACGGTGAGGTATAGTGAAACAGTGATCAGCAGAAGGTAGAGTAGAGTAGAGA
>SJJU01072317.1:0-15794 GCA_012932125.1 Conopomorpha cramerella
GACATACCCCTTTCGCTTCATCTACATTCATACACCTTTTCATACATGACCTCCATACATAAGGGGAGACATAAGGGCACAAGGGGAGATACTTTTTGCATGTGACGATAAAAACTGGAGTTACATTTAGAATCAATAGGTACTCACTTGAGGGAACTACTAAAAATATGGGAATGTCCACTACCCATGCCGAACAATCGCTTTTATATTTTGTCTTTCACCTAATGTCACTTTTTACATGTTTTTGCGTAAAATAATAGTAAATAATTATTGCTTTCTGTACATAAAAATTTTGGGTTTGTTTTTCTTACAGAACCTACACTAATCACTTTGACATGCCTACCTTTCATAAAATTCTGTAAACTAAGTATCTACAAAATCAATTGTTACTCTATGGTCGCAATCTAAAACTGGCCAGAAATGTCTGTTTACGCCCCGCAGTTTCATTCGCGAGAAACAGTACACCGTACTACACTATACTTAGTTAGACACAGTTCAATGGTAATCTGAAACTATATTATATATCATCTTGTATGTACAAAGAAGTTTAATTTTGGTATAATCTGTCGGAAGTATGAACAAAATTTTCAATAATCATAGGTTTATTAGACCAGGGTTACTCAAACTAATTTTTCCGAGTACCCTCGCTAACCCTAACTACAAATAAGACGAAATAACCTATCTGTAGAAGAAAATGTGCTTTTCAATTTAAAATAGAGTATGTATCAAAAGGGAAAAAACATATTATTGAGATGGATGGGCTAATGGGCAAATTAAATCAGTTTGAGGAGTAATTTTAGACAACTTTAATCTTACTTCTCATTTAGAACGAAATACACGCTTCATTGTGAATCGCAAACTCACCATTACCACCTAAACCATTAGGTAAATCTTTACGCGATTCCTCTACCGTCCGAAAGCTCTAGGGGTTCGCTAACCCCACTTTTAGAAACCCTGTAATAGACTATACATTATTTACAGTTCAGACGCTACCCATACATTGAAAGCAATGATTGGAAACTCACAAAGTTGAGGGTAGTTTGCTAAACACCAATAGATAAACATAGACGACAGTAACTAGGTATTTGCAAAGATTTTTTGACATATTTAACTAATTCTTGGTGTCTAATGTAGCTAATGCAAATGATGGACCTACCTAGTTCTTATTCTCTTAGATGTTCGTTCATTTGTGACCCCTTTTCCCAGTTTGTTACGAACGAAATCTACAATTCAGCATTGTGTAAATCCACAAGACAACTTCTTGTTCATTTGAATTTATAAATTATCTGACGTTTTCATTGGTAGGCAAATAGTCATCAACTACCTATGTCATGTAAGTATTCATTTTTGTTTTGAAGTGGGTATTGTGTCTAACCTATTTTGTTGCTATCTTTTCTGCAGTGGCGTGCATTGGCTTTTACGACTAGGTAGGCAGTAATCTCCAAGGATTGACACCTATGTATAGGCACAGATAAAATAATACTAAATATAATAATATAGGTAACTTGTCTTTAAATAAAGTCATCTACATATCTACTCACCCACAAAACACAGGACTTTTGTTAGCCTATGTCGTGAGTACAACAAAAGAAGATCTAGCAATGACTCTATTATTAGGTCGGGTAGCCAAAATACTAAGGTGCACGCCACTGCTTTCCTGCCTACATTATTTACAGGGACTCCCTTTAGGGATGGTTGGTAGTATCCACCTATGATGTAATGGAGAATTTTCTATGACTTTTTGAGCTGTCATTACTGTCAAACTTTGTTTGAAAAGCATGACAGTAATGACAGTTCTCCGCCCGAAAATCTGTCAGGAAGACGTCAAAGAAAATTCCCCATTGAGATATTACCCGCCTACTGGTTGGGATGCAAGGCTTCTGAACTATTCAGTGATAAGTGACTGAGCCCGGTAGTATGGAGTATTTTATTCCTTCGGGCAGTATTTTATGCTATACTACTATGCTGACTCGGCAAACGTTATGAATGAATGAATGAATAAACTCTTTATTGCACACTGTACATTACAAAATGTAAAATTATTATTACGTTATTTTGCCAATGTACATTATTTACAGTGTATGTCTGCTACCTACTAAAGAAAACCTGATCAAAATTCATTTCGTAGTTTTAAAGGTCTAAGCATACTTACATAGGGACAGACAGCGGGAGGCGACTTTGTTTTATACCATGTAATGATACCTAATAGTAATGATAATTTATAACATATTAACCTATAGGTGCCTCTGCCTACCCCGCTTTGGGATTAAAAGGCGTGTAGTGTATTTATTTTTATTTATTAACCTATAGTGAAAGGTATAACTGCAGTGATGACGAATGACAGAGATAAATAGCGAAAGGAAAAGTGTTGCACCGACCCCACCTAGTGTGGGATAAGGGCAGGAAAATAATAATGATAATGACTTAGGTAATATTATGAGGAGTCCAGTGGGATAGTTTAGAACAGAAAAAAGAAAACAAAATCTGTGTAGTAGGAAAGTACCTAGATAAAAAAAAATTAACAAAACATTTAATTATAAAATAAACTTTAACACAATGTATACTTAAATAGGTCGGTAAGTATTTAGCTGAACCTGCAGAAATTCTAGATTAGCCTTGATTAAGAAATATAATACGAGATCTTTTGTTGTAGTTCAAACCTACCTACTGGTTCTTTTTGGTGATTGAACTTGCGACTGTAAAGTATGTCATATTCATCACCAAGTCATGATATGAACATGTATTATTCATTCGCTGAACGCGACTCCGCGCTCATATAGCCTGTACATCGAGATATTCTGAATTCAGTGTCCAGTGGAGGCGGACGGACGCGTTTTTCGCTTTTTGAAATATAATAATGCTCAGTACATTTCGCCCTATTACATTTCTGTTTCGGCCATTAGTGACATCAAAAGCATTGTAAGTTCACTCCTTTGTACAATATTTAGCTGAAGTAGGTGCAGTCAGAGCATGTTGAGACACTTTTGTTTGTTTTAAATTGGCTGGAGGATACCTATTGTGCTTTGTTAGATAGGTTCTTAACTGTCACCTTCGTCTTCATAAAAAGTTAAAACATTGACTAACTACACACATCAAAAGTGTCTAGGTATCAAAAAAAATCTAATCAAATCTTTTGGGATTGGTCTTCTACCTAATTCCCCATGCCTGTATCAATGACTTATCACCACATTTTGAATAAATTATGAATTAATTCAGTTTTTGTAAGATATATTCTTGATTGCAATCTTCTAAAATGTACTTGATCCCTAGACACTTTTGATGTGTGTGTAGTTGACGTATATCAACTTTTGACTGGTTTGTCCGTATTTAGGGTAAATTTGACCAGTTTTTGAGACCTTCACTAGCAGTGCACTAGCGCTGTTCTAACTTTATGAATACCACGATCAGTCTATGAAGATATTGTTGTACACAGCCTGTTAAGACATGCCAGAAGTGTTACGCTCCAAGAGTCCTTTCCTGTACCTACCTACACTACTCAAACCGTATTAAGTAATAACTCAGGCAATTTTTATTTTAGGTGCAAGTCATTGATTTGTCCGTTTGACGACCTAAGTAGGAAAAAATAGATATTTCTGCTCTACCCTACCCGTTGCATCAACCATGTTATAAATTTTCATTGTGAGTTTACTTAAAACAAGACTACAAAAATATTATCCTAGATTTTGGATAAATACAAAGTGTAAACGAGTAAACACGGACAAATATCCATATTTTTCTATCTACTCAGTATTTATCCTTCGAGTATTTATCCGACTGCCCGTCTCTAGTCACCACCATAATGTTTTGTTTGTTATTCCAACAGGTCATCTGCTTCGGCAACAATGTCATCAGTTGGTAAAACATTAACGTTGTACGGCGACGAGGTTTCCCCGCCAGTTAGATTCGTGCAGATCACAGCTGCCCTGCTGCGTGTGCCTTTGCTCTTTCACGAGGTGGACCTGCTGAAAGGGGAGAATAAAATGGAAGCTTACACCAAGGTAAGATCACTGATTGAACTGCTAAGACAACACTTATCATCTGCACTGGTTTTTTTTTAACCCTTAACTGCATGTTTTTTTTTTGTCTGAATAAAAACCTATCCTTCTTAAATTATGAGGAAAATCATGGGAAAAAAATTAAAAGTGGTCTAAAGTCAAAACTGCGTTCATGTATTAGTTGTACCTTTGACAATAATTTAGCATGAAAAATCTGTAGATGGGACGGCTAGAAAAACAAATTCGAGGAAAATTATACTGATTTAGTACTACATCACTATGCAGCTAAGGGTTAATTCTGATGATTTTTTACATAGATTTGCTTTAACTATGAACGATATTTTACTATACTAGACTCTCCATTAAACGTTCAAGTGTCTTTGTAACTATTATATCTAGGTAGGTGTATATTTCCATGTGGAATACAATACACCCATTCAAATGCTTAAAATTACCAGCCACATGCCTATCATGCCTACTCGTTCGCAGCTAGAAGTGCTGTAGGTTTCAGATTACTCCTGTCTGTAACATACCTACCTATTAATAATTTTATTCTATAGGGGGCCAGCAGTAGTTGTTATTACCTACCTACCTCTTCCCTATGGTGTGCACACCATATAGGCAAAAAGGCACTGCCTACCTTAGCATTTTGGCTACCCGACCTAATAATAGAGTTATTGCTATTATAGATCTTTTTTTATTGTACTCACGACATAGGCTGATGAAGGTCCTGTCCTGTTTTGTGGGTGAGTAGATAAGTAGGTACCTAAATTTCGAAAAGACAAGTTACCTATACATAGGTGTCAATCCTTGGGGATTACTGCCTACCTTGTCGTAAAAGCCAGTGCACGCCACTGCCTCCTCCCCACTCAATACTCAATACCTACTCAACCCTTACTTAAAAAGGTATGATTGATTGATCAATCGTTTATTGGTCGTCATCAATTGACGTTAATTAACATTTTCTGGAGACAGAAGTTTCTCGTTCCCAGTTCTGTCATTTAATGTCACATTTTTTTAAGATCCTAGGTGTCAAAAGAATTTGTCTATTAGGTATGTCTTTAATTCCAGATAAACCCCTTACAAAAAGTGCCAGCTCTCGCCGTTGGCGACGACGTGGTATTCACGGACAGTCACGCGATTGCCGTGTTCCTGTGCGAGACGGCGGCGGGCTGCTCCCTCTATCCTGACAACCCGATATTTAGAGGCCGGATAATGCAGATGCTGTTCTATGACAGCTGTCATCTGTTTGTCGCCGATAAAAATATTTTTGTGAGTGAACAATGAACTAACTCCTACCACCTATAATGTACGTAAGCTGTAGAACTGCTGGGACCTTGGAACAAAATCAACTAGAGTTGCAATCCAAAACTGACATTTGTGATAAAATGAGACAAAAATATAAAAAAAACATGGAGAAGTGAAAGAGTAAGAGAAAATACTATCTGATCCTTACTAAGTTATGGGGTATCGTTCAATCCAGAAGCAGTTTGAAATTCTATAATATAAGTGCGAATATAATCAAAGACAGGCTCGAGCTTACCTTTGTTATTTTACTCGATATTTCTACGCAAACAAAGGTAAGCTCTAACTTGTCTTTTATTATATTCGCGCCTTTACTATATACCAGTGGACAATATTGAGTTATAATGTCTGTGCGCGTTCCATTAAAAAATGTGACAACAGTTTGGTTGAAGAAATTTAGACTAAAGGTGGCACGCTCCTATCAAGTTCTGGTTTGGCCTGATGCTGGAACGAAACATTTCACAACATTTAAAAAAAATAGTCATTAATATTTTCACAGCATTACCAGCAGAACGTGTTAATCTAATCGGCAGCCCTTTACAGTAATGCCTGTCTGTTGTTTTAATTATTTATTTTTTCGCAGGAGGATTATTTAACTAAGAGGGGAGACATAAATCCCGAAAAGTATAACGCCTGGTATGCAGCACTGGATTATCTGGAAACCCAACTTCAGAAACATACGTGGTTGGCTGGTGAACAGGTTTGGGTCTAAACTTTGATATATTACGACGAACCCGTTGGTGTAGAGGTCAGCATGTCTGCCTTAACGCAACCGCAAGGTTGTTAAAATTAAGTATTAACTGTATGCAGCAAACAGTATTTGTATATTATTTACAATAATAAACTATACTATTTCTTAACAGTATTAATTAATTGTATGTAACATTGTAAAATGTATGGGAAATGATGTAACAAGTCAAAATTTGTAACAAAGTTTGACAGTAATGACAGTTCTCCGCCCGACATTTCTCTGTCAGAAAAACGTCAAATAAAATTCCCCAAGAATACAAAAATGGGCGTTTGGACTTAAATAAATACTAAAATACTGAACATTTGCTGTAACATGAGTACAATAAACGAATAAATAAAAATAAATACACTTCACGCCTTTAATCCCAAAGAGGGGTAGGCAGAGGCACTTGCTTAATAAGCAAATGCCCACGGTTCACCAAGCGTATTTAACCCAACAGTGACAGGGGGTGAGCCCATCGCCGTTATAGGGTTCACACACCTTGTGGTGTGCGGGTTTCATCACGATGTTGTCCTTCACCGTAAGAACGTTGCGTTGCGTACATAGGCTCTGAAAAAGAGTCCCATTGTTACACGTCCAGTAGCCGGACTCGAACCCGGGACCTCCCGGTTACAAGTCAAGTATCCGACCAACTGGACCACAGACGCTCTGACTTATCTACCCATACCTAGACTTAGATCCATACCTAGACATAGACATAGACATTCATTTATTTTTGCCAAAAAACACAAACAATAATTCAGTACAATGGATTACACATACAGTACATGTTAAATGCAGCATTCCTATCTATCGTTCCTGTGTCTGTCAGCAAAAAAGAGACGCCGACTCAGCATATTGCCCCGGTTGCCCGTGACGCTGGTATTCTGCCAGCACTCATGAGTGAGGAGAGATTAATAAATATATAAATAAACTAAATATTGTAACACAATTTACATATTATTACTAAGAAAACCATAGTGTGTCGATAAAGGCCAATTGTACATTGCACAAGCTGGGGCTCAACCAGGAAGCAAGCATGCGCCAAAGTGTCCGTACCTACCTATGACTTATCTACCTATTTCCAGATGACGCTGAGTGATCTCTGCTGTGGAGCGACAGTGAGCTCGTGCGAGGTGCTGGTGCCGTTCACTGACAGACATCCCAAAGTCCGCGACTGGATGAAGAGGCTCTTTGACAACGACCACTTCAGAACCATCACAGAACGAGGTCGTAATAAGACTCGTTCTTTACTTGACATGCTTAAATAAAACAATATTTTGTATATTAAATGTTTAAAACGGGTATTATTGCGCGAAGATTAACCAAAGATAAGCATTCAGCTTACCTTCGTTGTTTGCCCGACGTTTCGACACAGTTACATGTGTCGTGGTCGCAAGCTGACAGCTCAATACCCGTTTTAAACATTTAAAATCATGTCAGTGCGCGTTTCCTTAATAAAAAAAATATTTTTGTATGTTTGTCCAAATGCATTTTTATTTGTCTACTCATATGTAGTAGGATAGTAGTAAACCACGGTCAATGCTTAACATTTCCAGATCTTATCTTACTTAATATTATAAATGGGAAAGCGGGTTTGTTTGTTTGTTCCGCTACTGAACCGATTGCTTTGAAATTTTGCAGACGTATAGTTAAGAAGTTCGGTTTAAATAATAGGGTACAATTTATCGCGGAAAAAATGTATATTCCCGAGGGAAAACAAAACCTTAACACCGCAATAAAACCGATGTCCACGCGGGCGAAGCCGCGGGCGGAAAGCTAGTTTTACAATAAATAGACTATTATTTGTGGCCGTCAACGCTAAAGTGGCCTAGCTCTATTCCAATAAATATGGAGATATAGGAGTTTTAGAATAACGAGTTTGTATTATGTGTGTAGATATTTTATGGAAGCTTATTACTGTCCTAATGTTATTTTTTTGTAATTAAAATTCTTTGACATGAATGATTCTATTTTAACATGTTTTTAGTAAATTTACGAAGTACTTAAGTCGGAATATTAAAATCTGTGGCTTAGGCCACTTTACCGATGACGGGCTTATTTGTATGGTATATACCGACTGATCCGAAAGTATCCGCCGAAATCTATTGTTTCTGTAGGTAGATCCTACTGAGAAGCACAGGAGAAGAAGGTTCCTTTTAGAAGGTGTCAATGACTAGAAACGAATAAAATCGTTTCTACTTCATACAAAAAGCACAATCAGCTGATCGAATTAGTATGGGGACTTAACAGTAGATTTCGGCTTAAAATGGTATTTGCGTAACTTTCCTATAACACATTCACAAGTCAGCCATTGTAGTATTTATATTTTGAAAGAGTTATTGTCCACGATATAAAAAGTAAGTACTTTATGTTTGGAGTAGATATCGAATGTTTTATTCGAATTAGGTATCGACTGATAATAAAAACCGGTATTTACATAAACTCATGAGTTAGTAATCCATCACTATTTCCAAATGTCATAAGTCTTTTGTCTATGGACTCTATTGATTGGTCAAAAAGGAGATGTAAAAAATGGCTGCCTTGCCTTCGCCTACCCAGGTAGAAATATTATTTTTTTCGTAAATATATGTAGTTTTACGGAAAAAATGTGTAATTAGTGTCGCGTGCTTTCAACGGGCTTTTATTTGGTGTATTACACTCTAGTATAAGTGCAATAGTGTGTTAATTAAAATGGGCCAAAAGTATAGTCACTATGAATTCGGTATCTTGATCAGAAATCTGTTTTTTAGTCATGAAGCGCGTCGTCTGAGGTGTAAATTCAATTGAAATTGATATAAGTGTTCTACGGCAACATTGCCAGCTATAATTCGTTGAGTGAAACAAGTGTTTTTTTCTTACTAAAGTTGGTTCAGTCACACCCACAGAAATTTGGTGGACACTGTGTTTCTCCCGGTGTTTAATCCGTTAGTTTCATCATTGATGTAATATTGCAGGTGGCAGGGCCCCACAGTGCTATTTACGAAGCCTACTATCACCAGGTAAGTGTCGTTTACGATCACTAAAGTTTTGTAGCTATTGGTGACCTTTCCAGACAGCATTACATTCTTACATTATTTTCTTATGATTGGTCTAAAATTACCGGTTAATAAGATTTCTAGATGATCGGTGAACATTCATACTCATTAATTCACAGTTTTTACTAGATTTTAACAGCTGTTACTATAAACATAGTTGATACAATTGGTAATTTGCAATGGGTGTTTTGCCTTTGATAATGCTTCAAGGGTAAGCAATTAATCTGTTTTTCTTGCTTAATATCTTTTCTGTAGGCCCAGACATGTGACAATGGATAAATTTTTCTTTTTTTTACTATTCAATAATCTAGCTGAAAAAATTAACATTCTCCATATCTGCCAGATATTCAACTTAATCAATTACCATACAACCCTTTATTGGTGTATCAAAACAGTGGAATCAAACTGGTTTATCTAAATAACAAAGATAATTATGTAACTGTCAGTATGTCAAATTTTGTATTACATTTGAAATCAATGTCGGTAGATTTAGACAAAACCAGGGGTACGTATTATAAGCAAACAATTTAATAAAGAGCCCTAGGTTGCTTGTAAGTAATATTTTTTGAAGTCGGGTCAAAAGTATTGAAGTTCAACAAATAGCTGTTACTGCCCCTCACTGTTGGCTTTCCTCTCCACCTTGCATACCAGGCCCTTTAACGGTTTGTTTGAAATTAATTGATTTTAGACTGTATTTCAACGGATTTGGGTTTAAAATTAAGTGGGATCTATATTCCCACTGCCTGGTAGAGGGTTAAATGGTTTACCTATAAAACTTATGTGGATACTCAACTATCACATCGACAGGCCCAATGTGTCCCTGAATGAGTTCTTTGTATCTTGTTGTTATTTCTATTAACAAATTTTGCTGAATTCACCCATAAGTTACTACTACAATACTCAGTTGGATGTTTGTTACTTTCATGTGAAAACTACTGAACAATTTATAATGTTAGCTATATAATTTATCATGAAATTCCCATGGTAATAGGATAAACTGTGAATAGCAGCAGGCCTAGCAAAGTACTCCAAGAAAGACATGACAAGACATATGAGGCACTGCTATTGGTTGATACAAACTTAGTTGCACAATGTGTGACATAGCAGCCAATCATACTTTGCATTTGTTCTATGTCTTGTCTTTCTTGGCGCCCTTGCTAGGGCTGCTGGGGTAGCAAATATAAAGTGCCAAAAAAAACTCACACTGTGCGTTATGGAGGATGGTCTTCATGCCTAGTAAATCATACATTGGAAGGTGACAGGAAGATAGTTTATCTTGCACTTGTGGTATCCATAAGTTTTCTTTTGAGATGCAGATTATAGAGCATTAGTTACATAATATCTTACAGTCAATATGCAATATATCTTTATTAGACAAGTGTAATCCATATAAAATGAGGATATAAATATGTTATTCATGTGTAGTTTGACTTAGTTATTTATTACTAGCTTTCCGCCTGTGGCTTCACCCGCATGGACTCTTGGTTATATTGCCGTATAAAGGAATATTTTTGTTTTCCCTCGGAATATAATTTTTTTCTGGGATAAAAGTACCCTATTATTTAAACCGGACTTCTAACTATGCGTCTGCAAAATTTCAAAGCAATCGGTTCAGTAGTTATAGTGTGAAAGCGGAACAAACAAACTCACTTACCCATTTATAACATTAGTAAGATCTCAAAGTGTTTTTAATGTCTTAAGTAAATCGAACATAACTAGAGCACATTATACAGTGGAATCTCAGACTCTATAACTCAAACCTCGTTTAGTCGAAATCCTCAGTATGTCGAAAAAAAATGCTATTCCTTTCCTCTGAACATCTAAATATGCGGTATCTCGAATTAATTGTACTTTGTAACTCATCCCAATCTCTCTAATCTATATATAATCCCAATCCAGCAGATTTGGAACCATTAATATCAAATAAAGAAGCCAGGGCAGCAATCAACTCACTACGAACTTACATAGAAAGATGTGATGATATTGAGGATCATGTATTTGGTTCATAATTCAACTTGAAAAACTAATTGATAAAAAATCTGCAAATTACTTATCAAATCATTAATTTAATTAATCTAAATAAATCAATAGAAGATAACAGATTTTTTATTGTTTGTGCAGTTTGCTTCACTGTTATGTAATTTGATTTAATAAATAAATGTGTAGCATAAAACCTAAGTCGAATTGTTGTTTAACTTTGTAAATATAGTTTTAAAAACCGTACCTTTCTAAGTCGAAGTTACAGCAAATAAATTGTTTGTATCTTGAAATACATGTTAAGTCGAAATCTCATTAACTCAAATTTAATATATATTTAATAGTAATAATTATTTTACATACAAAACTGTTTGCAATATTGTGGAAGGTAATATTACTGCATACTTGCCCCAGCAGTGTTATGCACAATTTGTTCCGTTTCTGTGGGAATTTCCACATAAATTATATCCTACTGTGTCATTCCAATGTATGTGTATGTTTCATTAAAACCCCTTCAGAAGGTTTTGTGTTTAAAAGTAAGAAGACGGATGTTTGTTATCCATCTAAAATCTTTGACGTTATATATTTTCAATTTATTAAGGAATCCAGCATCGACTTTATATAAAATGATTAATACTAGCTGTCCCGGCAAACATTTGTTTTGCCATAATAAGTTGCCTTTGTACCCCGTGTATTGGGAGAAATACAACTGGTAGATGCATAAAAAATTGATAGTAGCCGATTCTCAGACCTATTGAATATGCATATACAAATCGGTAAAAATCGGTAAAGCCGTTTCGGAGGAGTACGATAACTAACATTGTGACATGGAAATTTTATTATAATAATGTTTTAAACTGGGTCAGCTTGTGGCCACGGCACATTACTCGACAGTTACTGTCGAGCAACTGGTAATCTTTGATAAATTTCGCACTGTAATACCCATTTTAAATTATTAATATAATTGATTGTTGGCATTTATTATTATTACTTACTAGTGTTTTCCTCTACATAGGTTCTACCAATGGGGTGCATAGACACTTTTTAAATAATTAAAATGTTTTAAAATAATTAAAAGACTGGAAACTGTAATTATTACCGTTTTGCCCCTCCACCTTACCCTCATTCCATTCAATGCCCACTGCCTTAACCCTTAATCAAGCAAAGGCTAGTATATTGCCACTTGACCAACACATACTTTGAACCTTATTGAATATCTTCACTGGAATCATTTAAAGATTTCAGAGATGTTATCAGAGAATAATCAAATAAGGTATGTAACACTAAAGGACACATACCTATTTAAACAGTAAACAATAATTTCACATTGTACTTAAAAGCTAGATTTTATGATAAACATCGCCCGGGTTTATGTGATGGAATCGGTTTACAAACGTCAATAGAGTCCAAAATCCATCAGAAACACACCTAACCTTGTCTGATTAAGGGTTAAGCTCACTGTAAATGAAGAGTTTTTCATATAAAATATCATGAATTTATTTCCAGTTGGATCCAAATGGCAGCGGTGTAATACCAGCACTCGACGCAGCGAGATTCCTGAAGAAGTCGCGGCTCAGCGATGTTATACTCAGTAAGATATGGGACCTCTCAGATCCCACTGGAAAAGGATTCCTTGATAAGGTATGTTGTTGTTTTCTTTTACCTTCCTGCACCCCTAGCACAGCGCTCCAAGAAATAAGTGACAAGAGATATAACGCGCTGCGATTAGTTGAAACTGGCTGAGTCGCACAAAGCGTGACATAACAGCCAATCAGAGCGCGTATTTGTTCTATGTCATGTCTTTCTTGAGGCGCGTGCTAGGGTTGCTGGCCTATTTGAGTGAAAGAAATTAATTCAAACTGGGGATGTTTATAGAGCATTTTCCTTTGGCTTTTACTCAATAGCTGTCAGATGGACGAAGCCAGACTAGATTTTTTCTTCCGATAGCATTATAATAAATAATATTACCATCAAGTCAGATTTTTAACATTGTGCGCCATCATGTAACATTTATCAATATTATCAATTTGCTTTGTTTGACTTTACATATGACGACTGAAATATTTTGTCACTCAGACAAGCTGATAATATTATCTCGTTTGAAACAAGCAAATTTGGCACCTATTCACTGTTATTAAAGGCTATTTCTAATCTCTGTGTAATGTTTATATTTTTACTTATTTCAATGATGTTTGTTTAGTTGTATCATTATAGTGTGCACTGTTACTAGTGTATAGATAAATTGTTTTAATAAAATAAATATGTGGAAGTGATATTTATGTACCGAGTGATGTAAATGGACCCCGAGCAGTGTGCATATAAACCTTCCTCAAGAATCCCTCTATCTACTAAAGAAAACCGCATCAAAATTCGTTGCGTAGTTTTAAAGATGTGTGTGAGCGTACATAGGGACCAGTGACGTGCACTGGCTTTTACGACAAGGTAGGCAGTGATCCCCAAGAATTGACACCTATGTATAGGTAACTTGTCTTTACGAAATATAGGTAACCTATCTATTCACCCACAAAACACAGCGACCTTCGTTAGCCAATGTCGTGAGTACAACAAAAAAAGATCTAGCAATAACTCTGTTATTGGGTCTGGAAGCTACAATACTAAGGTAGGCAGTGTCTATTTGCCTATATGGTATGGCCACTGATAGGGACAGACAGCGGGAGGCGAATTTGTTTTATACTATGTAACAATTAACAGTGTTACTCTACTGTTATATGCATGTATTATACATATAAACCTTCCTCAGGAATCACTCTATCTACAAACGAAAACCGCATCAAAATTCGTTGCGTAGTTTTAAAGATGTGAGAGCATACATAGGGACAGACAGCGGGAGGCGACTTTGTTTTATACTATGTAATGATGATTGTATAGATATAAATAATTATTTATGAACAATAAATGTCACCATTGAAATGCTACAGATAAGACTATCATCTGTCTACGGGTCAGACATGATAAGTGGACAGTTTTTTTTTGCAGAATAGATGAGTTCTTTGTACTTTTATAGCATTTCTCTCGTGGGTGTATCCATATACCTAGTTTCCTATGATTTAGACCCCAATTTTGAAATACAGTTGTACTACATACATACATACTCGAACACTTCACGCCTGTTTCCCAGAGGGGTAGGCAGAGACTACAGATCTCCATTTGTCACGGTCCTGACATACCCCTTTCGCTTCACCTACGTACATACATACATCTTTTCATACATGAGTTGTACTACCTGACTTCGTAAACGTTGCTTAGCCAAAATAGGTACATTATTAACAGTGTATCCATGCTATTTTATAGGTACCTACATGTAAACCTTTCTCTAAAATCACTTATCTATTAATGAACACTGCATCTAAATGCGTTGCGTAGTTTTATAAATCTAAGCATACAGCGGGACAGACAGCGGGAAGCAACTTTGTTTTATACCATGTATTGAATATTATGCATGAATTGTACATATAAACATTCCTTTAAAATCACTATCTATTAAAGAAAACCGGATCTGGGAAGAACCGGAAGAAAATAGGTTGCGTAGTTTTAAAGGTCTAGGGACTGTAGGTACCTACATACACACATAAAAAGTGTCTAGGGCTCAAGTACCTACCTACATCTTAGAAGATTGCAATTAAGAATATATTTTACAAAAACTGAATTCATTCATAATTTATTCAAAATGTGGTGTAAGTCATTGATACAGGCATGGGGGATTAGGTAGGAGACCAATCCAGAAGATTAGATTTGATTTAAATAAGTTAGATTTTTTTAGAGCTAAAAATGTTCTTGATACCTAGACACTTTTGTGTGTATGTACCTATTTCATAAAGCCAAAATCAGTTGTTATTTCAACTCAAAAAAAAAAGATGTCTCGATCCAGCCTTAGTTACCTATATATTCAACTCGTGTGGTCGACCCAAATTACTATAACAGTACGATGCAGCCGGTGTCGGATTTAACGCGATATCTGAGGAAGTACATCCGACCCACTGTCACAACCAGTACCCTTAGCATACACGCGTGCACAAGTCGCTTGTCTCGACGCGCCATCTCTTTCTGTTGCGCGTGTCAGAGCTGTAATTAACCTACAGAGTCGCACGAGACAACTTTTTTTCTTCTTCAGGGATAAGTTCCACTACTACCCAAGCTTTACCTGCCTGGCGTACGGGCCATTCTCTGGAGACGTGCGCGTCTACTTGCTTTTGCCTCTTTTTAACGCACACGTTTGCTTGACTTTATTCAAATAATCTTTATCCATCCCAGTTTTGTTGCCAACTCTCCACCTTCTGGGGCATGGTAACCGAGACAACTAGAAAAAATCATTGGCAGATTCATTGGCGGGTGTTGTCTTGAACAACTACTCTGATGCGGGCAATAGATAGAGAAGGTACTTCGAGACAAGTTGCATACTAACCGTACAGCTTGTCGACGTAATATCAATAATACTTCTATTGTCTTAAGAAGAGTGTCCATAAGTGTTCAATGATATTGTTACGCCCCGGGGTCGAGAAACAACGGCTAGAATGCCGTAGAGGTACGTCGAACATTCGAGAGGCCTAAAGAACATTCCAGTATCCAAGTCGACGCATACAAACAACTACACAGTGCCTATATGCGTCAGAATGTAGTAGAAGGATCTCGAAAGATCGAGAAAAGTGTGGTATATTTTGGAAGCCACAAGTACTTACCTCACCACAAGTAGGTATACACCTACTTACCTACTGTTGGGTGTAGGTATAA